>JBBMOC010000414.1:3833-50923 GCA_037975185.1 Centropyge bicolor
AGCTAACTTAATGCTAAGCTAATGTTTGGTAATCTTATTAAGTAAAGTAATTAAACTAATGTATCAAGCGTCACTTTGCACAACAGATTAGCTCAAGCTAAAAACTAAGGAGGCTTAAATCAAACGAGAGAAAATTAACTCAGACAACTCAGCTCACTAAGTTATAGTATAGTAATTAACTCCCCTTCACGCTGGTTAGTTACATTAGACTTCACTAGTCGCTGGAGGTCGTTAACGAACACCAGCTAACGTTAGCTAGCAGCTAACCAGCCAGTTAGCAGAGTTTAGCTAATTAAAGCTCGTTGTTTCTCTGCGGTGACGATAGAAACTAAAACGCGTCGCTGTCGGTTCACCTTCGTTTGTCCGCCGCCGTTAATCATCTGACAGAACCGGAGGTTAAAGCTGACACGTTAAACCGTCGGCAGTTAATCTGTAAGAGCAGTTGATGAAAACTTGTTGACAGTTTGTTGTTGCTCAGCTGAAACTCAGCAACTGAGACAGATCCGCTACTTCCGCTGACGTCACACTCCGCCGTTTAAAACAACTTTATTAGCAACAGTCCAGTTCATTTTACTGCAGAAAAACTGAGAATTTAAATTCGTTTAATGTCGTTTTTCTCGATAATTGTCAAAAAAAAGAGAAAGAACAGAGTGCTTTAATAAAAAATACATCCGTCTACCCCAAATTCTTTTAAAAAGATAGTATATAAAATAGTATATATTAGATTTGTCAAGAATAATGATAGTGTTATTATACAGCTAATTATTCAGTTTTTGACGCCAGTTATGAGATACAAATATTACATTTACTAACATGCAAGCAGTATTTTAATGTCTCAGATGGTTGAGGTGGAGCCAATTAAAATCAATCTGAATCTGAATCTGAAAAGTAACTAGTAATTATAGCTGTCAGGTGAAATAAGGCATATTTCATATTAAATGTTGTAAAATATCTGTCTGCAAAGTTAACAAACATGTATCACATGGATAAAAAACAGTGAACTGCTGTTTGATATTCTATTTTTTTTTTATTCCAGTCCTGACCATAAAAATGATTTACACAAGAAAACTAAACATCTCAAACAAATGCTGTCTTTCGAGGTAAAGTTAATAATTTCTATTTGTGCAAAATATGTTAATATGTTCGTTTTACACATTTTAACTTTAAAACAGCTTAAAAACATGACTCACACAAGCAATATAAAAACAAACCAGTAGGTGGCGATAATACTGCGGCTGGATACAAGAAGAAGAAGAAGAAGACGACGACGACAGCTGGCGGAAGGAGGAAGTGCGTGGCGACATAGTTTCTCCCATTTTAATCTTAATATAATTGACTTTTCTAATCGAGTTTCAGTGTAAAGCAGCAGATAATACACCGGTTCGATGCTTCACTGACAAACCGCCGGCAACAGCTCAACTCTGACCCGGATCTGTCCAACATGGCGGCGCTGGACGTGGAGGATGAAAGCATCCTGGCGTCGATCTTTAAGGACAGTTTCCCGGACAGCTGGAGGGAGAACCCGGACTTCGCGGCCTACCTGTCCGAGCTGAGCTCCTTCGGCGTGGAGAAGCTGAGCCGGGAGCCGGAGCGGCTGTCTGAGGAGCGGGCTCAGATCCTGCAGCAGACCCGGGAACTGGCCTTCTCCAACTACCAGACCTTCATCCGCACCGCAGACTGCACCGAGCACATCTACCGGGACTTCGGCCGCGTGGAGAGCAGCGTGTCCCGGCTGCTCGACAAGCTGCCCGGCTTCGGAGAAAAATGCAGGTCAGTGCCGCTCAGAGTGCAGCTCTGATGGGACAAGAAGTGGGTTAACGACCGGGCCCGGGGGCCACATCCTGGGGGCCCAGGGGCTCCAGGGTTATTGCGCGGTAATTAAAGAATGATACTCTAATCATTATTGTTTTGTTAACACAGATTTAACTGGAATAACTGTAGGGGCCTCCATCACTGCTGAACCTGGGGGCCCCAGCGTGTCGAGGGACTTTAGTGAAAGAAGAACTGAAATGGTCAAACTGTTCATTCATTTACTAAAACTTCTCGCTTCTGTAACGTGAGAATTTTCTGCTCGTGTTATTGTAAATTGAATATTTTGAGACAGTTGCCTCAAACAAAAGAGAGGTTCCCAGGGGCCCACTGAGTGTCTGGCTGCCATGAATTTGGATGGTAAATATTTAATATGAAGAGTCAGAAAGAGAGTCCTGACTTTGAGCTCTGTGACTTGACCCTTGACCCTGTTGATCCACCCGTGGACACCAGACACCCTGTGGAGACGGAGAAGCCTGATCAGGTCACAGCAGGAGTCCTGACAGCAGTGTGAAGGGGCTCTCAGTGTGACCCCGGCGTCTGTCTTTGCTTGTGCTCAGGGGGTTCATGAAGGAGGCGGAGGAGATCGGAGCGAGTCGCCGGATGAACAGCCTCACGTTGAACCGTCACACAGAGATCCTGGAGATCCTGGAGATCCCTCAGCTCATGGACACCTGCGTCCGCAACGGCTACTACGAGGAGGCTCTGGAGCTGGCGGCGTACGTGAAGAGGCTGGAGAAGAAGCACTCGTCACTGCCGGTCATCCAGGTGAGTCCAGCTCAGCCTGGAGGTGTTGTGTGAAGGATGGGATGAAAAGAGCAGAAGAAGTAAATCGAGGCTTCAGACAAAATGAGACTTTTAGATTCACTGTTCTGACATTTTATAGAAACAATGATTGACAGGTACGTCGACAGTGAAAGTTATCAAGTTGCAGCCTGTTTGCTTGAAAAATGATCAGATTGTTTAAAATAGTCACAGATTAACTTTGTGTTGATGAATCAGTTGATCGACGGCTCCTCACTCTGTGTGACGTCTTGTATCTTCAGGGTATCGTGCGTGAAGTGCGTCAGTCGACTCAGCTGATGCTCAACCAGCTGCTGCAGCAGCTGCGCAGCAACTCGCAGCTTCCCGTCTGCCTGCGCGTCATCGGCTACCTGCGGAGGATGGACGTGTTCACGGAGGCGGAGCTACGAGTGAAGTTCCTGCAGGCACGTGGCGCCTGGCTGCACTCCATCCTGGCCGCCATCCCCGAAGACGACCCCTACTTCCACATCACTAAAACCATCGAGGCCTGCAGAGTCTACCTGTTCGACATCATTACCCAGTACAGAGCCATCTTCTCCGACGAGGACCTGCTGGTGCCCCCTGCAGGCGGGCAGGTGGCGGTGAACGAGGCCGCCATCTTCCACGGCTGGGTGGTGCAGATGGTGGCCGAGTTCTTGGAGACTTTGGAGAGAGACCTGCAGCGGGGCGTGGGGGGCCGCCTGGACTCCCTCCTGGGTCAGTGCATGTACTTCGGCCTGTCCTTCAGCAGGGTGGGGGCGGACTTCCGTGGACAGCTGGCGCCGATGTTCCAGCGGGTGGCGGCGGAGACGTTCCTGGCAGCCGTGCAGGAGGCGGTGGACAAGTTCCAGGAGGACATGAACCTGTACACGCTCATCGCCCTGCCCTCGGTGCTGGGGGGGACCATTCCTCCCGTGGCCCCCGGCACCCAGCCCGGCACCCTGCAGCCCCCCATGTCCCTGCTGGACTTCCAGCCTCTGGCCTGCTTCCTCAACAACATCCTGACGGCCTTCAACGACCTGCGACTCTGCTGCCCCGTCGGCCTCGCTCAGGATGTCACCAAGTGTCTCGAGGACGCCCTCAAGAAGGTAAGAGTTTCTCTGTCAGGTGATCATCAGGCAAAGTCTGGATCCAGGATCCATTTAAGATCTTTGTGAAAATTTCTGATCAAGAATGGAAGAAAATATAAAAGCTTCAGTCTCTCTGTAGTTTCTGTTTGCAGACTGTGAGTGTTGCTGTTCCTGTTTCCTGTCAGGTGACCCGTCAGATTCTGGTGTTTCACCGCGCGGAGGAGTCGGCCTTCAGCAGCAGAGAGAAGGAGCTGTTCGTCCTGTTCTGCTGTTCCTACGCTGACGACCTGCTGCCGTTCCTCAACCGCTGCCTGCAGGTCCTGTTTCCTCCGGCGCAGCTCGCGCTCATTCTGGGTCAGGATCCCGTTTTTTCTGCTATTGTTTTTAAATCTTTTTTCTCATATTTCAGCAGCTCAATAATCCAAATTCAGATCAGCGTCTTCACCCCTCTGATGCTCAGCCTGCTTGTTCTGCTGAACACAGAACCCAGAGACGGTGCCGCCGCCCACAGCAGTTAACCACTGAATGGAGCCACACGTTCTTAATGTAACGAGTTTACTCTGATGAGCTTTTCACAAACCTGCAGAGAGAAGGTGACGTTTGATGACAGATGGTCACTTTTAGCCTTGATGTTTCCAGTGTGATGAGTCCTGATCACGTCAGTGAGTTCTAGCAGCACAGGATGAGAAGAGAAGTCGTTCTAATAAATGAATCATTTCTAACTGCAGGACTGAAGAGAATCGTCAGTGTGTTTGTTGTGTCTGACATCCGTGTTGTTGTTTGTAATAAACGTGTTGGCGTCAGGGTTTGAACCTCTGTTGTTCTGCAGGTGTTCCTCCGACCCAGCTGCACAGGTACGGCAGTTTGGGCTGCGTCGACCTCCCGGCCGTCCTCGAGCCGCTGCACTTCCTGCTTCCACAGAGAGAGCCGCCGGCGCCGGAGCTGGACGACCTGACGCTGGAGACGCAGCTCAAAGAACCAGAGCCAGGTCCTGACGTCACAGCGGAGGCCGGACGTCCCGACGCCGCCGCGCCCCCGTCTGCTCGCAGAGACTCTGAGTCTGAAGTCACGGAGCCCAGGTCTGAAAAACAGGATGAAGAGACGATACAGGACGACGACTTTCCTTTGGAGTGATCGAGAACTGAGATAATAATTAATGATGATTTAAGTGCTTCTTTCTTCAGATTTACTCTTTGGGGTTTGGGCAGTTGGAAGAATCAGTTTGAACTTTGGACCTGGTGGAAGTGAAGCTCCTGACTTTTATTTGAAGATGTGAGGTGACCGTGACTGTAGTCGGATCAGAGCTGCTTCAAGCCTCAGTGGGATTTCAGACTGAAAACAACCCTGAACTAAAACAAATACAGGCAGCAAGTTGGTGATGGCAACTGGGAGGTTATTTTATAACATTTAAAGCCTCAGTGATTCATCAGGTTTGGGGGTTTTCAGACACGTCTGTCCCATTCACTTCAATAGAAGTCAGCAAAATGGGCACCTCTGAGCTCAGGCTACTTAATGCAGCCTCCAGTGCCGGACTCTGAGGTCAGAGGTCGCTTCACTTCCACAGAAACATTAATGCACTGTTGACAGACAGAGAAGTTGTTTTAACGTATTTAGTCAAATGTTCCATTTCCTGTTTACAGTTTGTGATCAGTGTTCTAATCTAATCTGTGACATCACATCCTTTTTTAGAACTGTTGTGACTGTAGGTTTATCAGCGCCTGATGTTTTCAGTCTGAATGTCCAGCAGAGCTTCTGTTCAACAGCACAGCTGTTCACACAGGCTGGAACAGGGTGACCTGCACTCAGAACTGATCCTGGTCCAGGTCCTGTTGGATGTTTTCTCTCACTTGTTCAAGTGCCTTCCTGGACAGTGGGACTACATGGGAGTTACAGTCTCAGCCAGTTTACACAGAAACACGGCTTTAAAAGAGCAGGAAGTGGTGTGAGTGGAAGGGGGGGGTTTCAGCTCTGCCCAGAGGTCCAGGTGTGTTTAGCTTAGCTTAGCACAAAGACTGGGAGCAGGGGAAACTTCCCTTCCAACAACTCTGATGCTCATGTTGGACTGTTCCTCCAGGATCCAGATCACAGGACCGTCTGAGAATCTGTGTTCATGCATTTACATGATATATTTAAGATCAGTGATTGATTAATTAAAGATGCAGCCTGAACAGATGGTGTGAGTGTGTGTGATTCTGCAGCAGCTGGACTTGGTTTTAAAATTTATTTAGTCAGGATTATACTGTACATTAGATTGATCAGTCAGAGTCAACACATTCAGAGGCTTTGACAAAAACAAGCTTGTGTCCACTGAAAATCTTCAGAGGGAAAATGCTGCTTTTGTATTAACAGGACCAAACTTGTTTCTCTGGTTTACCCACAGTATGAAGCAATGAATGAATGTCCTTTAGTCCAAACGTCCATCAGCTCTTCACTTCTTCTTCACAAACTTCTTGCGGGTGGCGTTGGGGTTGGCTCGTCTCCACCCGCCTCCACACTGGCCGTCTCTGATGTGCAGGTTAGCGGCTCGGCTGTAGATGTCGTTCTCGCAGAACGGCGACGCCCCGGCCACGTAGTCCGGGTTGAAGACGTCTGTCTTCTGACGAGCTTTGCGGGAGAGTCTCTGCTGTGGGAAGCGCTGGTCCTCCACCAGCTGGGGGTTGTTGCCGTGTTTCCCTCCTTGAGGCAGAGGCAGCGAGTGCTGAAACACAACACACACATTGATGCATTCATGAGCTGAATAATGAAATAATGTTCAGTCCAACTTTGCTGTGTGGTAAACAGTGAGAGCAGGATCATCACACTGCTCAGGAAGTTGTTACAGAACTTCCTGTCTGATCACTGTTCAGGTTCGGAGACGTCAGTGAGTCTGAGAAGAATCTCTGGGATGTTAATGGCCACAAGAACCGAACAGGGATTCCCTCTGTTACTTGTCCTATTGGGAGGGCGGCCTGTCATTCAGAAGACAGTGTAGCTCTATGTGTGTGTGTGTGTGTGCCTGTCTCTCTGCCTGCCTGCCTGCCTGCCTGTCTCTCTGCCTGCCTGTCTGTCTGTCTGCCTGCCTCTCTGTCTGTCTGTCTGCCTGCCTGTCTGTCTGTCTGTCTGCCTGCCTGCCTGCCTGTCTGTCTGCCTGCCTGCCTGTCTCTCTGCCTGTCTGTCTGCCTGCCTGTCTGCCTGCCTGCCTGCCTGCCTGTGTGTGTGTGTGTGTGTGTGTGTGTGTGTGTGTGTGTCTCACCCTCAGCCCCCGCGGGTTCAGCACTTTGGGGTTTTTGGAGAAGTGCATCTGCATGCTGCCGTCCTCGCTCACCGTCACTGCCAGTTTCTTCAGAGTCTTGTTTCCACAGTGAGGACAGAAAACCTTGTTCATGTTGCTGGTTGTCCTGAAATTAAAAACACCTTCAGCTTAGATGCTAATCAACATCGGACAGTTTCATGTTACAGTGTCTGCAGTGACATCAGCCCGTCCAACACACACACAGACGGATCCAGATTCAGCATCAGTTACATCAGTTGATGCTGGTTGTTGTTTGCTTTCGTAGCAGCTGGTGTTTCTGAACTCACTTGAAGCAGGCGTGACACCTCAGGATGTAGTTCCTCGCCTGTTTGATCAACATCCCGTTCACAGACAGAACGTGAAGTCCGATCTGAATGAGAACGTTCTGCAAAGACAAGAGACGAGTGAACTGATGACCAGAAAATTTATCTACAACTATTTTGATAATCAATGCATTATTTCAGTCATTTTTCAAGCACAAATGCCTCCAACGCTTGCCGGTTCAAGATTCTCTGCTCTTTGTCTTAAACTGGATCTGAAGACGTGGCCTCGGACTCTGGGAAACATCTGAATCTATCTTAAAGAACATGAAGAGTCCAACAGAAGTTTTGCTTCCAGGTGTGAGGTGAACGTTACCTGCATGGCGAAGTCTGTGGTCAGACATCCGACTCTGACATCAGCAGGAGCCGTCCAATCAGCAGAGTCCATCTTCACCTGTTTGATGTTGCTGGGAGTGATCCACCCACCTCCGTCATCCTCCTCCTCCTCCTCCTCTTCATCGTCTTCAGGCTCATTCTCTTTGTCCTCGTCATCTGATTGGTCCTCCGGCTCCTTCGTCTGCAGTGATGTGTCCACTCTGCTCTCTGATGGGGAGACGCCGTCCACTTCCTGCAAACAAACACCACCGTCACAACAACCAGTCAAACCAGGAACACAGTCAGGTCCTGCTTCTTTCAGCCAGTCAGAGTTAGAGTGGCATCAACCAAGCTATTAGAATCTATCACTCAGCAGTTAGTGTTTGTGTCCCCCTGCTGGACTCACCAGTAACTCCAGCAGGCTGTCGTCCATGGGGGGCAGCGGCTCTCTCCAGAAGTGGAAGCTGCTGAACTCCTCACCGTCAGCAGACGTCTGTGTGTCCGTCTGTCTCTGTTTGTTCTTGGAATTCAAAACCTCCACCGGATCCTGGAAGAGACAAACGGTGCGTTTACAAGAAACCAGGAAATCCCATCCTCACACGTCAGTCGTGTGATCACTTCGAGTCTTTCTGTGTGTGTGGAACTAATAAAGGAATCTTTGATCTTGTCTTATTTTCTTGATCATTGTTCAGTATAGAAAATGCTGGAAAACAGGTTAGTGATTTCCATGTTTTCTAAAGAAAAGTTCCTCTAAACCAGCGGTTTTCAAAGTGTGAGGCGCGCCTCCCCTGGGGGGCGCCAGAGGGCTTCAGGGGAGGCGCGGCGAGTGAAAAAATAAACCCTAAAAGAAAAAAAAGTGTAAACATCTGACAAGAGACAAGATGGATGGATTTTTAGTATCTCAAGTGAAAGTGAGAGAGGGCACAGAGTCTGGGGCGAGCAGAAAAAAGAGGAAGTATGACCCTGATTATTTAAAGTTTGGCTTTTCATGTATTGGTCCTGATGATGCTCCGCTGCCACAGAGTGTTATCTGCAAAGAGGTGCTAGCTAACGACAGTATGCCACCATGTAAACTCAAAGAGGCCTTAAATTGAATGTATTCAAAAAGATATTAAAAGGCTCTGTTAAAATATGCTAAAAACAGATGCTAAAATGTGTTTAAAAAATGATGTTAAAATGTGTTTTAAAAAGATGTTTAAAAAATGATGTTAAAATGTGTTTTAAAAATATTAAAAACATACAGATGTTAAAAATGTGTTTTAAAAATATTAAAAACATACAGATGTTAAAATGTGTTTAAAAAGATATTTATCCACACACACACAGATAAAGATGATTAAAATGTTTTTAAAAATATGTTTAAGATGTTTACAAAAATAAAGATGTGTATAGCATTTATTGTTTAAACCCTTTTTCAAGCCTGTGTGGAACATACAAAGCGACAATAACAATAGTAATAATAATTAGGGGGGGTAAAGGGGGGTGGCATGCTTTTGAGTTCTCTTTAGGGAGGCTCGCTATCCCACACTTTGAAAACTCCTGCTCTAAACCTTGTGAACGACTTTTCATTTCAGAGAAGAAAATAGTTTCAGGTCTAAAAAAACAGTTAAAAACAAGTCTACAGGCACCATATTTAATAAATCACAAGATTCACAAGAAGGAAGTGCTTCTGTGAGAGGAGATGAGAACATGTCCTGCTCCAGTCCACAGGCAGCGGACTGAGCTCCCCGTCAGTCGGACTCACCAGTAACTCCAGCAGCGCGCTGTCGATGGACGGCAGCGGCTCCCTCCAGAAGTGGAAGCTGTTAAACTGGTCGCTGGCAGCGGGCTCCGACTTCTCCGTCTCCTCTGGAGTCTGTCGCACGTTTAAACTGTCCACAGGCTTCTGGAGGAACAACACGGAGAGAAGACGATACGTTCAGGCTTCATTACAAAACCAGGAGCAGATCTGACTTTCCAGCTCTGTCACCAGGCCTGAATCCCACTGTCATCTGCGTTACCTTGGACGGGAAGTGGAACCCTGCTACATTAACTGGAGTCTCTGGGTGGCGCTGTGTGCTCTGAATATTCACCTGAAACAGAAGATTCACACGTTAGCTTAGCATTTAGCTTAGCTCGAAGCCTGGAAGCAGGGAAACACAAAATCCACCTTCAACCAACTTCAACGTCTTCTGATTTACAAGCTTGTTTCAGTCCCATGTTCATGCTGGAATTCTGAGAGAGAAGAGAAGTGTAAACATCTTCTGTGACCTACAGCTGAAGAGGGGTGTTCTGGGTAACTGTAGGCCACACCTCCCACATGCAAACAACACGCAGTGTGACCTGCACACTGAGCAAATCCATCAGATGATGTAACATCCTGTTGGGTATTTGGGCAAAGTTACGTTTGAGTATCGTGCTGCCACAAATGATCCTCTACCGAGCAGGACACTGGGTGACTGTGGCTCAGCGGGTGGAGAGGCCACGGCCAGTCAGAGGGTCGCTGCAGGCTGCATGTGGAAGGTTCCTGAGATAAGACCCAGTGAATGTTCTAACTGATCAGATCCATCAGATGGATACAACTTTGGATAAAAGCATCTGCCACATGAAACTGTAGAAAATTCTAATTCTTTCGTGTGTTTTGTCAGACAGCTCCAGTCGAAGGTCAAACGATGGCAAACATGAAATGAGACCTTTCTGTCAGTTTCCTGTGTGAATGTGATGAAGGTCTCAGCCTCCTCATCCTCAGATCTGAGGGTTCCAGCTGTTCACTGAAGAGATGACTGACGTGAACTCGCAGCTTCATGGACGACAGAGTTTATTCTCTCAGTCTGTTTCCGGTTTGATCCAAACAAAGACTTTTCCATCTATCGTACCTTAACGTCAGGCTCCTTCCTCAGGTGCTGGGAGCCGACGTGCTCCAGCTCCAGCTGGTAGGTCAGAGCCAGGACTTTGATGTCGGTGGCTGACAGACTCGGGTAGTCTCCTGTCTTCTTGGAAAACTCTGTCACTGAGACAAGAGAGGCAACAAACAGCTCAGACTCCCACATGTCATGGGGGGGGCTACAGGCTGAAATCTGATTGGCTACACACAGTATCCTAAACTATGACTGGCTGTCTGCCTGGTGAGAGGCGGGACCTTACTTCAACCCAACTGTTTAGACTAAAATCTCTCAAAGCATTAGTGTGTGTTTGCAAGCCAACAAAAAGTTTGAATGTACAGACATTTGTTTGCAGTCTGGACACACATTAGGTAAGAATGTTAATGACAGCTTGACCTATATATTTACACATGTACACAAGTTGATGTAAACAAATATGGAAAGGGAACTGAAAGAATTCAGACTGGTTGAATGCTATCGAACCACAACCCCTCTGATGTGTTCAGGTGTGTCTGGTTTACCCAGTCTGATGTGTTCAGGATGCGGCTCTTTAAAGTGGAGCTGGTACGGCAGGAAGGCCAGACTCCTCCTGGTGGGTTTGTCTCTGATCTCGTCCACCACATCTCTCAGCGTGTAGATGTTCCTGCCAATGTCCTGCAACACAAACCAGGGTCTGAATAAACTGTCACTCACCAGGTGTCGTTGAGTGACCAGTTCAAAGACTTCAACTAATCTGTGAGGAAAACTGCGGCTCATTTCTGTAACTGACATGTTGAAGCTCAGTGGAGTCTCACCGAGCCTCAATCAGAAGCAGCATCATTCTGTAGGATAACACTCTGCACATTTCTTCATCTGTGAGTGTTAATGTCTATACAATATAAAACATTCCCGGATGTTGACAAAATGGAACCGTGCTTCATTAACTTCAACAGTGTTTTACCACCTTCATCATATATTTAAGCTCTTTTTTTTTTTATCAAAGTGAAGAAATAACTCATAGAAACATTTTGGGTTTTAATAAGAGAAGAAAACTGTCAGGTTCTATTGTTTTCATTATAATTTCTACACTCACAGAAATGGAGCCCCTTAAGATTTAAAACCTCTTCACGTTGTTTCAGAGCCTCAAACTTCCTCTCAGCTGACTGATGATGTGTTCAAGTTCAAAGCAGCTCAGGGTTGAGTGTAAACTTGGATCTAGACCTGATGGAGTGTGACTGTGATTGAGTGTGTGATGTGTGCTGAGTGCTGAGTTCAGGGCCTCCATGACGTCCAGCTTCAGTTCCTCTACAGTCTCATTCACGGACACTGCTCAGAGCTACGAGCTAACGGCTGTAAAGCTACTTTATTAAAACTAATTTAAGGTTCAAACATGGATCAAATCTCACCTGGAGAGCAGCTTTCTTCAAAAACGCTCCTGCGTCTGCGACAACATGCTCCACCAGGGCGGCCGCCATGTTGGATCTATGACCAACAACCGGTCCGACCAATCAGAGCAGAGGAAATATTCTCGTGACGCACCTCGCCACTGTCGGAATTTTGAAGCATTCATTGTTTTATAAACATTTAAATCTGATTTGCTTCTATGAAAAGTGCATTTCGTGTTTTGATTAATAGAAATATTTTATATTTCTGCTGCCTCATGTTTGTAAGTCTTATATTTCTGCTTTATTTTTGTTTCATGTCATTACTTTATTCGCGTTGTGTTTTCAGGATGTGTTGATTTTTTCCTTGTGTCAAATCGAGATTTGAAAATCTTTTGAACGTCTTCAGAAATGTTAGAATTCGGACCACCGTGTTGTTGTGGTCACGATTAAAATCTCAGCCTGGTAAAAAGCAGTTTTTTTTTTTTTTTTTAACGGAATCGTCGCTTTATCTGGTTTCCGTTTTCCCCAGAGATCGTGAACGCAGCGTTAACGTTATCGCGATCACGTGACGTTTGTTGACGGTAGAAGTAGGAGGAAGATGGCGGCGCGCTGGAGCAGCGAGAATGTGGTGGTGGAGTTTCGGGATGCTCAGGTATTTGTGTGCGGACGCTGCGGTGTGAGTGACGTGACGGGCAGCTCAGGTGAACAGGTGAACAGGTGGAGGAGACTCTGACAGAGTCAACAGCCTCAGGAGGAGCATCACAACGTTGACGCCGCAACACTCTTCAATATTAATTTTGCATAGCGAGTTAATCGAGTTTATTGTTTGTATTCGAATAATCGTTTAGCGAACGAACGGAGCAGTGAACGTGTTCAGGTCACAGCTGAGAGAAAATCAACAGATCGAAGTTAATTCACCTCAACTAACACTGAAAACAATATTTCATGTTTAACTTCAGGACTTTTGGAGATCGGATCATATTTTACTCCTTTAACCTTTGAGGACTTGATTCATTGATTAGGTCGATCAACAGAATAGTATAATTAACTATAACAAAGTTTCTCTCGGGGCCAAAATGTCAAACACGTCAGACTCATGACGGTGTTTGATCCACTGCACCAACAAAACAGCACCGTCTTCCAGTGGTGTCTCAGTGTCAGTGGCATCAGGAAACCAAGAGGAACAGTAACCTCAAATGAGATCAGTCTCAGAAATCCAGCATGGTCAGGTTTTAGTAAAAAACCAAACCTTGTTATGTGGAGTTTTCTGATCAGCTGTCACCTGCTGCTTCTTCTCCCTCTGTGTCTCCAGGCCACCGCCATGTCCGTGGACTGTCTGGGCTCCCACGCTGTGCTGTCTGGGTGAGTTCAGTCCCCACACACATCAGATCCTCGTGTCTCACTTTAGACCTGACAGTTGATTATGACACTGAGTGAACACTGAAGATCAATCATCAGTCAGCTCATTCACGTGTTCGCCCATTTCAGTTTCAACGGGGCACGAGTTATTCGCTTTGCAAGGCATTGTGGGATTCCACAAAAAAAAATAATTTGCATAAAGTTCAACATTTTCAGTTTTATTCAAACGACACTGCAGAAGAGTGGGGTGGTGGTGAGACAGGAAGTTCAGTGTTCACCTGCTGTGGAGCCCTCTGTCGTCTCCGGCCTCCAGGATCCAGAACCGAACAACAGACAAAGTGGCGCTCGGCACAAAGTCACAGAAACCTGGTTAAAGCACAAGTTAGTTATTTACTAAATGTTTGCTAACGAGCAGGTCACTCGCTGGTTAGTGAACGTTGAAGTACCTGCTGACAGCAGGGAGACGTGGTGGAGGCCGTGTTGCACCGTTGGTCTGTTCCTCCGGCTGCAGCCCAGTTTGTCACCAGACTGTTTGAAAGATAAACCAGAATTAAAGCTGCAAGCGGCGATGTTTGGGCCCTCGCCGCCACGCCCCCCTTTGACCTACGCAAATTCTTTCAATAACTTTTAATCCTCAACGCGTCTGCTACACACCCTGCGAATTTGGAGCCGATCCAATTTAAACCCTAGGACGAGTTCGTTCAAATGCTAGCCCAAAAATCGCAAAAAATCTGAATTTTAACGTTAATTTGCGAACTTCCTGTTCGGAATTCCGTATTGCACTTTACATATCTGTGACGGTCTCTGCCTGGGGGTTATACCCATAAAATTTCGCGCAAATCGGAGTACAAAGTTGCCGGAGGGGCCGCAGTTCTGGGCCCCTAGGGGCCGCTATGGAGCACGTATTTTCTTGCAAACACTAGATTAATAAATTTTTCAGCGGGCCTGACGATTTTGGCTAGGCGCGGTCGCGTTTATCTCGAGCTGAGGGGGCGCAATTTGGGTTCAAAGAGGGGCGAGAAAAAAAAAATCCTAAGGGTTACAAGAGGGTCCTTCGCACTTTAGTGTGCTCGGGCCCTAATTATGACTCTGACATCAGAGAATCAGAAGAAACTGACTCACTGCTCCTTCAAGCTTCCCTTGTGCTCTTATTTTGAACGTGTCTCAGGCGGCGTTTCCTGTACATGGTGAACCTGGAGGCTCCGTCGGAACCCCCCAGGAAAATTGGCCGACAGAGTAAATGGGACGTGGGGACGGTCCAGTGGAATCCTCACAGATCGGAGTCGCACGTCTTCGCCGCCTCGGTGAGTTCTGCTGTGGACGCTGAAGAGAATCTGCTGCTGAATAAACTGAAGGTGTTTCTGAGTGAGTGTGTTGTTCCCAGAGTAACCAGCGTGTGGATCTGTATTCGTGGAGGGACGGCTGTGGAGAAGTGCACACCTCCCTGCAGGGACACACCCGGGTCATCAGGTAACACCAGAGAGAAATCAAACGCGCCTCCCTGCAGGTGAACGTGACGTCTGGACTCAGTCGTGTCTGTCTGTCCTCAGTGATCTGGACTGGTCCTGGTTTGAACCGGAGCTCCTGGTCACCAGCTCAGTGGACACCTACATCTACATCTGGGACACCAGGTCAGAGGAAACCATGACACTGTGTCATCACCAAGTTCACTCTGTTGTTGTTTTCATCCATTTTGGTCAATTGCTGTTTATGACCAATGAAATGAAATATTTATTCCATAAAGAATCCTTCCACCCACTCTGCCTGGTTTCTCTTTGACTCCACAGAGACACTCGGAAACCCACGGTGGCGCTGTCTGCTGTCGGTGAGTATTTTGTCCATGTCGGTCATTTCAGTTTGCAGATGCATCTCCTTTCTCACAGGAGACACTGGTTTCACTATCTTTCATTGGAAAAACTACTTGCAGAGACTTTAACGTGTTTTCCTCTGAACTAATCAGTGTTTGTAGTGAAGCTGAGGATTCTGTTCTCTCTGCCTCTCGTGTTTCCAGCCGGGGCGTCTCAGGTGAAGTGGAACAGGAAGAACCAGTACCTGCTGGCGTCCAGTCACGACGGAGACGTTCGGATCTGGGATAAAAGAGTGAGCAGACACGCTACACAGACGTGTTGTCTGAGCCACACACCGAGCTGCATGTGTGTAACTGTTGGAAGGACTTGTCTCTGAACAGAAGCCAAACACGGCCACGGAGTACGTGGCGGCTCACCTGTCCAAGATCCACGGCCTGGACTGGCACCCGGACAACGAGTTCGTCCTCGCCACGTCGAGCCAGGACAACTCCGTGAGGGTGAGAACAATAACGAGTCAGAGAGGGTCAGAGATGCAAACCAGAGTAAAGAGGAGAAACAGCACAACGTGGCTCCAAGGAGAGAAACAGTTTACTGTGGATAGTTCTCAGAACAAGGTTTAAGATAAATCTGTGAGACATGAGACTGAGAACAACTTGGAATATTTTCTGAAGATGCAGCCAGACTCATTGTTCCTGTCCTCACCTGCTCTCTGTGTATTTCCCACTTGTTTTGTGTGTGTGTGTGTGTGTTCAGTTTTGGGATTACCGACAGCCACGGAAGTATTTGAACATCCTGTCCTGTCAAGTCCCAGTGTGGAAGGCCCGTTACACCGTGAGTGTGAACACCTGAGCTCAGACCGACCTGAGCTCCCTCAAAGCAAATTTAACATCACACCCAAAAGTTTCTATGTACAGATCATAGACTGTATAAAATATGGACGTAGTGTCCGTGACGTCACCCATAGGTTTCTGAAGAGCAAAAATGAAGCAAATCGTAGTGCGTAGCCATCTTGGTAGCCTACCTCCGGTTACTCCAAATATGGACAAAGAGGTGGAGCGAGGGCGGAGCTGAGGCGCGTCGAATGAACGCTATTGGCTGAAAAAAGCCGCTTTGTTCGAAATAATCAAACTAGCTACGGCTAACCAGCTAGGTTAAATGCTAAATATCGTTGCTAGCCGGCTAACCCCACGACGATCTCTTTCCCAAACTCAGTGACTAGAATTAGCCGGGGTGACGCCCTTTAGACCGTCAGTGGCTAGTTGTCAATCAAAGTGGCGCCACTTAGATTGACAGCTATGAATTGTGCATAATGATGTATGCTGTATATTTTAAACGAACGCCTTAGAAAAAAATTCGCCCCCCCCCAGAGTTGTCATGGTGTAGAAAAACAGTTTATGAGACTAGAGCCATGTTTTGAACCAGGCTGTAAATATGTTTTTTTTTCGTCGTCGTAAAATCGGACATTTTAACATGGGGCTCAAATGTAATTGACTCCCTTCTGCAGCCTGCTCTAGTGGTTATTCGAGGAACTGCAGCTTTTTTGCACCTCCGCATTGGCTTCATTTTTCAGCGCTGGAGGTTGCCGCTTGGTACAGATACAAATCAAACTTAAAGGGCCACACACAGTCCGTCACCCTGACCCTGAGTCTCAGTCTCATGTCTGCTGTGTGTGTGTTTTCAGCCGTTCTCCAACGGTCTGGTCACAGTGATGGTTCCTCAGCTGAGGAGGGAGAACAGTCTGTTACTGTGGAGCACGCTCGACCTCAACAGTCCCGTCCACGCCTTCGTCGGACACGATGACGTGGTGCTCGAGTTCCAGTGGAGGCCGCAGAAAGAAGGTGACAGCTCACACGCGTCCTTCAGACTTCACTGCAGCTTTCTGGTCCTTTCGTCGTGGAGATGGAGACACGTCAGCTGTCTAATGTTTACTGAGCAGCTGTTCATTTGAACTCTCCTGACATTGCCTCGTAGAGCTACAGTATTTCCTTAATGTTCTGTCTTTATCAGGTAGGAGGAGCAGATGCTTCTGCAGTGAATGAATCCTGGCAGCTGTTTGTTGTTCAGCAGCTTCTTGTTGTTTGTGGACTCTCCAGGCTCGAAGGATTACCAGCTGGTCACGTGGTCCAGAGACCAGACTCTGAGGATATGGAGGGTGGATCCTCAGCTGCAGAAGGTCAGTGTGCAGCCTCAGACAGACGAGTCCTCTCCGGCCTGGGCTTCATCCTGATGTGTGTGTCGTTGTGTAGCTGTGTGTCAGTGACGTGGTGGAGGACCTGATGGAGGGGATGTCTCTCACCGTGGAGTCGGAGAAGTCTCTGTCGTCTCAGGAGCCGGACGGTCAACACAGCGCCGGTCCTGCAGCTGAAAAACTGCAGGGTGAGAAATGTTTCAACACAACATTCAGTCACAAATCAATCTGATGATGTGAAACACCTCAGACTGAATGTGGCATTTTTTATATTCCTGAATGTGGTTTTCCTTTTTGTTTTCCGACACTGTTCTATAATTGAAGAATGAAACCCAGGATATATAATAATAATAACCAGGTATCATAAAACACTGTAGCTCTATCCCACTACAGTATTACACACCAGGGTAAGTGAGACTTGATGTTTGGCTGAAACACAGCAGTCCAGCAGTATAGCACAGTTAGCATAGCTAACTGGCTGCTAGCATGAGGAATGAAATGAAGCTGGATGTGAGCCGCGGCAGTCAGACGGCCTCTCAGTCCTGTGTGTCCTCTCACCTGTCGCCTCAGACCAGGACTCTGCCGTGGGTTCAGGTCTCCCTCAGACTCTGCAGCAGGAGTTCTCTCTGGTCAACCTGCAGATCAGAAACGTCAACGTGGAGGTGAGACAGTAACATTTACAGGAAGTCTTGGACACAACATCTCATGTGTAATCTAACAAATTATTATATTTGGGACTTCTTCTTCTTTGACCTCAGCAGATTCCTGTTCTTATGACTGATCTGTTTAAGTGGTTTAATATAATTATGGTTGTCAGTGTCTTTATCGGTCAGTTTTGGTTTCTTCATATTTCACAGCTTGCAGGAACAGCTGCCTTTTCAAAATAAAATCAGCTTCTACTTTCTACTTTCTGCCTGCAGCTATACTCAGTGTTCTCACTCATTTAGTTGTTTTCCATTTTTCGGTCTCACAGCTGTGCTCGATGATGACGATCAGTCACTGTGAATGAGAAGCTGGTATTAGGAAGTCTTAAATTATAAATCTTATTAATCAGTACATTGAGGAACAGAGGTGATCAGATACTAGGCTGCAGTAAGTTGTAAAACTGTCAAACAGGAAGTGACATCACACTGACACTGTTGTGTAGATGGACGCAGTGAACCGGAGCTGCGTGGTGTCAGCTCACTTCGGCAGCCATCAGGTTCACCTGGTGGTCAAGTTTCCCGCTCAGTATCCCAACAACGCCGCACCCACCTTTCAGTTCGTCTCCCCGACAACCATCCCCTCCGCCATGAAGACCAAGATCCAGAAGGTACAGACGCTCCCAAACGCACCTCAACACACGCTTTCCTTTTCACCACATATTCAAACAGTTAAAGCAGCAACATGTTCCGCAGTTTTCTGCTAAAATAATCTAGATGGTATTGTGGATGATGCTCTGATTGGAGACTTGACTCTTTGTGTTTTTGTATTTTTCCTCCTCAGATTCTGACTGACACGTCTCTTCAGAAGGTGAAGAGGAACCAGAACTGTCTGGAGCCGTGTGTGCGACAGCTGGTGTCCTGTCTGGAGTCGGACATGGTGAGAGAACACACGCACACACGCACGCACACGCCTCCACAGGAAGCTCTCAGGACTTAGATTCTAGATTTTGGTCCATCTTCCAGCTCTCTTCATAATGTCTTTGCTCTCTCAGACGCAGGAGGACGGTCCAGCCTCAGGTCCCTTCGTCCTGTCCAACCCCGTCACTCCGGCTCTGCAGGCGTTTCCTCGCGTCACCAACACATATGGCTCCTATCAGGTAACAAACATTTAGACCCTCCTGGAGTGTTGAACATCACCGACTGATGACATGAACGGAGGAGGAGGAAGTGACTGTATCACAAAAGGAAGCTTTGTTTTTCTCAAGTTTTCTCTTTTTTCCAGGACGCCAACATCCCATTCCCTCGCACCTCTGGTGCTCGTTTCTGTGGCACCGGCTGTCTGGTCTACTTCACCCGACCAATCACCATGCACCGCTCTGCCCCTCCCACTGAGCCCACTCCCAGGTAAGAGTTCCCAATCGAGATGTCACTGATGCTTTTACTGTGAATCCACAGGAAGTGATGTTTCATCGAAAGACTCGTACACTGGTTTGTGCTTAATGACTGGATCAGTTTGAAGTCGTGCAGACAGGAATACTTTCTTCTTGTAATGGAGTTAGGCTCAACATGTCCTGGACCTGTCTGCGTGTGTGTTGAATATGTGTGTGTTCAGGTCCTTGTCAGCTCTGTCGGCCTATCACAGCGGAGTGTTGACTCCGATGAAGATGCGTTCAGAGTCTCAGAGTACTCTGCGGTTGTACAGCGGCAGCCCGACTCGCTCCGACAAAGACACTGTCTCCATCTCCTCCTTCTACTATAAAGAACGGGTGAGACACACACACACACACACACACACACACACACACACACACACACACACACACACACACAGACTCTAGTTTAGACTTTGTTGACGTCTGTTCACAGTCACACGCTGAGCGTTTGTCCCATTAACCCTTTCTCTATGTTTGGAGGAGTCTCCAAACTGTATGGAAGTTCATTAAAGGTAAAACTACTGAGTGGAGCATGAAACAAATGTGACCACTCATCAGTCAGTAGGTGAGGATGTGAGCACACAGAAATTCATGAGCTCAGAACAAGAATATTAAAGTTAGTCAATCAGTCACTTGTCATGAAATACTCAAAGCAAGTTCCCAAGACAAGAGGCCTCCATTTAACTGTTCTTTTACCTAAACCATTAAAATATCTGATTCAGTGTAAAATTACTTACAGCAATATTACAATTTGTGACAAATTTTCTGTTGACTGAACATATGGATCTAACTTTAGCACCCTGTGAGCTTTGACCATTAAAAGAAAATTAATTGCCAGTTATTTGGATAATTAATTAATTGAATTAGTAATTTTTCAGCAATAATGTCAAACATTTTCTGGTTCCAGCATCTTAAGTGTGAGGATTTGCTGCCTGTCTTTGTCACTAATGATAATAAACAGTAGGTTTGGACTGAAGCGTTAGACAGTGTCTCCACCACCGTCATCAAAACACCAAATCAGAGTTTGTCTTTTGGAACAATGTTGTTCATCCCTCCAGAGTTCAGAGGCAGAGAATCGAGGCCAAGCAGCACTGAAGCTGTTCCGCTGGCACGTGATGCGATGCAACATCTTACTGAGACGCTTTATGTTGCTTTGTGCTTTCATTTGTTGCTTGCCTTTATATTTCAAGTTAAATATTTCTTGTTGTCCATCAGTACTTTTGTCATTAATTAACTTCCATGGAAAAGAGTAATGAGGGATCATGGTCATTACCTCCACATGCTCTCGTGTGAAGCTCTGTCTCCTTCACAGTCCATTCCCAGCAAACAGACTGAGCTGATGGGTAGTTCAGGGGGACTGGGAATGTCGAGCGCTGCTCTTTCTCTTTCAGCTGAGTTACACAGCTGATGACCTCGCTGATGTCTCCTGGTGATTTGGGATGGAAACGTCCTGTCTCCCTCTCACTGGCTGTCTCCCTGATGGGTTTCTATCTTTTTTCTTGTGTTGTTTTTCTCCGGCCAATCACCTGCCCCCATGCTGCTGTGGGCCACTCCTCCTTCTTATTCTCCTCCAATCAGAAGCTCCCAATCTCTGCCTCCCGCCGCTGGTCTGTCCAAACCCTCCATGATTGGCCGGTACTGAGCTCTGTCCATTCGTCCCTCTTTTCTCTCAGCTCTCCCTCCGTTGCTCCTCCTCTCCTCGGGGCTTCTCCTCCATTTGGATTCTAATGTTGGGTTTTTTTGCATGTCACTGATTGGCTGACATCTTGTCGACTAACACGCACTGAGACATCATGTGTTCTGAATTTGAATTTGAAAGTATCAGCAGTGAATGAGGACATGTAGCAAAAAGAGCTGTTCAGAGGTGAAGTTTTCGGGTTGAGTTCAGGTGAAACAAACAAGCTTCAACATGTTAATCAGTGAGCTTCAGAGTATGAGTATGTTCTTTTCTGGACAGAGTCAGGTGAGCAGTTTCCAGCTGTTTCCTGTCTTCCCTATTGCCTCTGTGCTGTACACGTTAACTTCCACTTCATGACTCATAGATAAGAAACTGAGTGTTTTGTGCATTTGTTCTCCAGCAGCGCTGCTTCCTAGCATCCTGTAGCCATTAGCAGGGGAGGGGGGGGGTTAGCATTATTAGCTACTGTTAGCTTAGCTACCATCAGCCTCTGTGGTCGTGGCAGGAGACAGAAACAGTGACTAGCATCATTAGCTGAATTCACATTCTGAACACGTGACTCTACTGCCTGACTTCCTGTTTGCTCACCAACCGTGTCTAAAGCGTTTCATGTTCACTAATATTTAACATCATCAGGTAGGTTTCTGTGATCCCCAGCACACAGTTCCACTCCACAGCGTCTCAGGTAATTTGGCTGTTCAAGCTACTCAGGAGCCTGTTAACAAACTGCAAACTAACCTTGTGTTCACACTGCGAGACGAACAGCTTTGTCGTCACTGATGCACGCTTCACTTTGTGAAGTTCATCTTGTGAACTTCATCAACAGTTCAGTAATAACTGAGATCACTTTCAGCACAGGCAACAGGAAGTAAACCAGCACAAAGACTGACTTTTTGTCCCTTGAACAGACCGATAGTTTGGATGCATTTCTACAGAAGGCAGTTTTCAGCTCACTTCACTTGCTGCTGAGAGAAACTAATTTTCAAACCTAATCAAATTTTATAGGCCAGATTTTGCTCAAATCTGAGTATATTCATGGTCCCAGAGGCTGAACCTTCATGATCTCATTCAACATTCGACTCTTCACTGAAGGACGTTTCCCTTCACAGTCTGAATCTCTGTCCACCATCAGTCAGTGTCTCGCAGCGTGAACAGTCTCTTACCGTAATTTGTCATCCAGACCACTTTTAATCAGGTGGTGCTTTGTGTCCTCTGGGCCTGCCGTCTCCCCCCTCCTCCCCTTGTCTGTCCGTCCATCAGAAATCCCGCCGGTTTAAGACGAAGCGAGAGGGGACAGACTACGGCAGCCGTCCCATCAAACTGGCAGGAAAAGTCATCATCCAGGAGATCTCGTGTCTGCTGCCCGTCCACAAAGCTCTGGGAGAGAACTACATGTGAGAGACCAGACTGTAACACAAACACTCACTGACCCACTCACCTTTTCATCCATGGAGCTCATGGGGACGATGCACAGCCTGACAGGTGGAACACTGGGCAAAGATATTCCTCTAGAACAATCTACAGATGTCTAATGGGCTCTGGACATTGACTCAGTAAAAATATCTCAGATGATGTTTATCTATATATTGAGTTTTACATATACCACATACTGTCTACTATAGTCTGTATGTTTGTATAGGATTTATGTGAATTCATATTAATGGAATATGTTGATCGTTTCTGCTCAGCCTGAACATGAACGACATCCAGGAAACGTGTCAGAAGAACGCCGCAGCAGCGCTCATAGTCGGACGCAGAGACGTAGCAAAGGTAATGATTTTATCTTTTATATTACTTTCACTTCTCTATATGAACTGTCTGAAGTTCATTTTTCAACTTATTTCATCCACAGCAGCCTGATTGGAAATGTGTGAAAATAATTACAATTACACAAACAACAATCAAATAGAAATATCTCATACGACAGAAACATCTGTGCATGTGTTTGCTGTTTGTTTTCCTCTGATTGAACAATGTAAAAAAAAGTTCCCGTCAAATAGTTTCTGTGGTCGCTCAGTCTCATTCACAGAGAAAGATTACATCCTGCATGAAGGCCACCGTCATGACAGTCAGAGGTTGATCAGAGGTTTTCACTGTACGACACTGAGAAGATGTGGATGTTTAGCTTATGAGAAACACGAGAATCCATCAAAGTTAAACCATAAATTTCCTTTTTCTAAATGCTGAGCTGAAGCTGATGATCAGTGTATTTGTGTGTGCAGGTGTGGGCCCTGGCATCTGCAGCCACCAGTCAGGACCTGAGTCCAGACTCAGACCCGGACACAGAGACCCCCTGGGCCAGACATCCGTTTGGACGCCACCTGCTGGAGACTCTGTGAGTTTGTTTCCTCCGAACACAGTTTTAATGAGAGTGAGCTGACGCTTCACGTCTCAGCCAATAAATCCTCAGAGAGGCGTTCAGGTGCCAAACTGAAGGTGTGTGTGTCTGTGTGTCCAACCTTCCAGTCTGGATCACTACAGTCACATGAGCGACGTCCAGACTCTGGCCATGTTGTGCAGTGTGTTCAGAGCTCAGGCTCCGGCTCCAGACTGTTACTCTCTGTATGGACATCATCCGTCACGCTCCTCCATGTTCCCTCCTCAACACTCACGATACGTAAGTCCTGACTGGGTCTGATCTGAACTCATGTTGTGACCTCTCCAGTCGGGTCAGAAGATCAGTTCAGTGTCTTTGTAAATTTGTATTTGTAAATGTCCCCACTGTGGAACAAATAAAGGTTTGTCTGATCTTATCTTGAGCTTAGCACAGAGACTGGATCAGAGGGAAACTGTTAGCCTGGCTCCTCCCCCTGAATTCTTCTGGTTTTTGTCTAACTGTCCTCAGTCTACTGTTTTTTTCAGCTCAGTCTAAAGTCTGACTTCTTATTTTCACAATTTAACTACAAAGCTACCGGGTTTTGGAAACACATGAAAAATGACACAGAGACTGATAAAAACCTACAAATCTTTAGTGATAATCAGAGCAAATTTTATCATAAGACAGTTCAAGATCATAACCAGTAGTTTCACCGTTTATACGTGTGAGTTCAGCAGAAAGAAGAAATTAAACATTAATAGTCTGTTGAGACGTAAACTGAATATTTTCCAACTTATTTTTGTGCTTTTTTCCTTCGTTATTACAAAGATTTAATATTGTGTGTTGTTGACTCAGCCCAGCTACACGTCCAGCTCCGTCACCTCAGGCTCGTGCTCCAGCACCTCGGACTCCATCACTACAACCACCTGGAACACAGGTGAGACACCACAGCGCCACCAACAGGCCGACTGCTGTACTGCATGACTGTGTACCAGGGCTGGCTTTTCACAGGGGGTTTCCATTTCTCTCCACCCAGTCACATGTTTTATTGTTTGTAGGTCGAGACTCTGAACACGGCAACCCGTGGGGGGAATCCTCCCCTGACGACTACCGCTATGGAAACCAGGGTTACGCAGATCCACGGGAACGAGAGCGAGAACAACACGACATGAACAAGAGGTGATGCAGCTTCACAGACCTTTAAAGAGGGCGGTGGGAGAGCTGGTGCGACTGCTTTGTGTTTCATGAACAGAACTTTGATGTCATTTCTTTTGGTCGTGCAGACTGCTGGACCCCGCCAACATGCTGCAGTTTGATGACTTTAAGAAGTGTTATGGTGAAATCTTGTACCGCTGGGATCTGAGGGAGAAGAGAGCGGACGTGCTGAAGTTCGCCTCCTGCCCTCCTGAACCTCACAAAGGCATCGGTACGTTGTCCTCCTGACGTTCACTCCACACAGCTCTCATTGAGCCCTGCACGCTTCCATATGCAGAGACATGTGGAATTCTCTGTTAGCTCCATCAGCTGTAGCTCACTGAAGTCCAATTCACAGACAGACACCCGACTGTATGTTTGCAATATTCAGAGACAGTGGGACTGGCATATAGTGTGTGTAGCACTGTGTTAACATTGAGAACAACAAAAAAACTGCATGTGTTCACATACTCGGCCATTAAAGCTGATTCTAAGTCGACGCCCTGTGAAGACGTCTGGGTTTTCAGCAGATTGTTATGAAGCATGTGGAGCACCTCTGATCTTGTCATGGACGCTGTGGTGTGGCTGTCTCTAAGCCTGTGCTCTGTGTCGTCTCCCTGCAGAGTTCGGGGTGTACTGCTGTTACTGTCGCCGTCAGGCTCGTGGCACTCAGTGCGCCGTCTGCAAGCGTCTGACCTTCCAGTGCGCCATCTGTCACGTGGCCGTACGCGGCTCCTCCAACTTCTGCCTGAGCTGCGGTCACGGAGGACACACCAGTCACATGATGGACTGGTTCCGCCGGCAGGACGAGTGTCCGGCCGGCTGCGGCTGCCACTGTCTGCTGCAGAGCACCTTCTGATTCAACACAGACGCACCTGCTGACCCTGGACGGGTCTGAGCGCTCAGGTCTGAGCCCCTGATGCAACAAAGAGAACTGTGTGCACATGTTGTCCCTGGTTCAGTTTCTACTAACAAAAACAAGCCATTGTGTTTCTTCATTAATGTGTGACTTTGTAAAAGAGGCAGTTTTGTGCCTCCTTGATCTTGATGCGCTCGTAGGCAGGCGACGCTGAGGGAACCTCTCTGGTCTGTTCGCTGTCAGTCCTCCACACCAGAGTGACCGATGTAATTGTACTCAAAGGGCTAAGTGTCATTTCACATGAAGACTGTTGTGATGTAAAAAATAATCTTAAATTAATAAATATTTTAGTCGTTTACTTTACAATCACATACATTGGCTGACATGCAGGTATTCCCAGCAGGAAGCTACTCATAAACCTCACAGAGAATCGGCGACTCCACCATGTGATCATGTCAGAGTCCATGATGGGGTCGACCACCCACAACAGAAAACAGGCTTTCAAAAGCAAAGACGGTTTAGTTAACAGGATACACACACTCCTTCTAGAACTAACACAACCACAGGCTAGTACACACTCGTAGTACTGCACCAAGTAAACCACCACACAGCCCCGGCCCCTGAACCAGAAGCAGGAGACAATCTTCCCTTACATTGTTGCGTCCCAGCGAGGCCTCTGAAGGACTTCAGACTCTTCATCTGGTTATCAAGATGTACATATCATCACAGACACCTGCCTACGTATCCATAAGCAACATGTCGCGTCCCTACCATAGACTGTATAAAATATGGACGTAGTGTCCGTGACGTCACCCATAGGTTCCTAAAGAGCAAAAATGAAGCAAATCGTAGTGCGTAGCCATCTTGGTAGCCTGCCTCCGGTTACTCCAAATATGGACAAAGAGGTGGAGCAAAGGCGGAGCTGAGGCGGGTCGAATGAACGCTATTGGCTGAAATTTATTCGAAATAATCAAACTAGCTACGGCTAACCAGCTAGGTTACATGCTAAATATCGTTGCTAGCCGGCTAACCCCACAACGATCTCTTTCCCAAACTCAGTGACTATAATTAGCCGGGGTGACGCCCTTTAGACCGTCAGTGGCTAGTTGTCAATCAAAGTGGCGCCACTTAGATTGACAGCTATGAATTGTCCATAATGATGTATGCTGTATATTTTAAACCAACGCCTTATAAAAAAAAATTGCCCCCCCCCCAGAGTTGTCATGGAGTAGAAAAACAGCTTATGAGACTAGAGCCATGTTTTGAACCAGGCTGTAAATATGTTTTTTTCTGTCGTAAAATCGGACATTTTAACATGGGGCTCAAATATAATTGACTCCCTTCTGCGGCCTGCTCTAGTGGTTATTCGAGGAACTGCAGCTTTTTTGCACTTCCGCATTGGCTTCATTTTTCAGCGCCGGAGGTTGCCGCTTGGTCCCTACCAGCTGCTGCTCTGAGGTCGACCTCTGACCTCCTGGACAGGAAGTTACATCAAAGGTGGGGGTTGTGGTCGGTATCTGGATGGTGATCTGAGCCGACAGAAAACGCACTGGGTCATCAGCTCCGGGCTCTGTGGTCTGTAGACAGGGAACGGCTTTCCACACTCCTCACACTGGAAGCACACACACATTTCAGTATCAGAAACTAAAACTATGGAGTCGCTCAGTCATCATGAGGTCAATTAATATTTGATATAATTAAACTAAAGTTGGACTCAGCAGTGGACAGTAAATGCAACATGTATGAACAAATAATGGAGGCAGTGAAGGGCTCTGACCTTGAGGATGTGGATTCCCGTTCCTTCAGTCCTCATCGTCTTCATGACGTCTGGGATTTCCTCCATGTTCTCTATGTTCCACAGCCTGACAGTGGCGTCCTACAGAGACACAGCAGACCCACAGCTCTGACACCGCAGCTTCTCACCACTGAGGACAAATCAGCCTGTGATCTCAGCTGTGTTACTCTACAACACATCAATCAACTTCCACATTTCCTTCACTGATTAGGGAGCAGTCACTGTGCAGTTTAACCTAAAAGCACAAATGAGTGTTTGTGAAATGAGGGCAACCTGAACATATCAGCAGCTAAAGCTCAGGACACAGCTGAGAGCTACAAAGACAAACCGACATAGAGACTTCTGTCCTCCCACTGGCCGGAGTAAATACACCAGACAACACACTGAACACAACTCAGGAGGTGGACGGCCCCACAAATCCCACAAGAATGCCAACAGTCACATGCTCACGTACCAAAACAAACATGGCCGCCAACCAGCAACTTCAAGAGTTTATATTCAGCAACACTTAAGATATTCCCTTAGAATCAGCAAATCCCTCAGATTCCCAAAGAAAGACAGCGCCAAGTGTTTCACATGAACAAAGATCCGGTCAGATGAGCTGTAGTGTGACAGTGATCACCCTGATGATGAACAGAGAGCACTGATACCTTAGACGCAGAGGCCACCAACTTCCTGTCAGCACTGACGGACACATCTGTCACCCAATCACTGTGGCCCTGTGACAAAGAAAACAATAACACATGATGCCTTTCATGTCAAAATGACCAGTGCCGAGCTGTGAGTCTCATCACCTTCAGGACGAGAGTCTGACAGAGGGAGGACATATCCCAGAGTGCAACAGTCCTGTCATAGGAGCCAGACACCAGCAGGTTTGCTGTGGAGACATGAAAAAACTGAAAGTCTAAAAATGTTTTTGGAAACTACAAAATTCTGTTTTAGCTCATAGTTAGCTAACTACTATATTTCCTGCAATGTGTCTTTTAAGGGAATTCATCTGCCATTAAACTCAACACAATAAAAGAATTAATGAACATTTTACTTACAGTAAAATGAGCAAGTTTTCTACCTGTAAAAAGTAATTTCTCCCAGTTTGCTAAAACCCCCAGATTCACTCTTGGTCAGGACATGATTTCAGTGTCCTGCTGATAAATGCTGCAGACAGGAAGAAGAAGCTGAACTCATGTCCTGAGCCTCTGCTGCTGCCTTGCTCCGAGGTCTCACCGTCAGCAGAGAAGCTGCAGGAGCTCACGCTGCCTGCGTGGCCTCTCTGCAGCGTCGTCCCGCCGTGAGAGCGAAACCCACCGGCCTGCAGGTCCCACAGCCTCAAACTCTTATCCCACGATGCCGTGCACAGAAAGTGCCCGTTGGCGGTGATGCAGCAGTCAGAGACAACGTTGCCATGGTTACTGGGAGAGAGCCAGGAAACAATAGCGACGCAGGAAGACAGAAGAAGAAACAATCAAACATGTTCCTGTTGTTGGTAGGATTTACACTTTAACACTTTGGTTATTGAACAGGCAAACAATTAAACAATTCAATTCAACAATTAAACAATTATTCCAGCATGTTAATCAGTGAAGTGTAGAGGTGCTGGTAGCTGGAGTCAGGCCAGCTGTTTCCTCCTAAGCTAAGCAGCTGCTGGCTGCAGCTTCATATCTAACAGACAGACATGAGAGTGGAATCAATCTCACTCTAGTTAAGAGCACATGTGATGAAGTGTGTCTGGCACCTGTCGATGGACACGGTGGTTTTCTGAGCCAGCAGGTCCCACAGTTTGATGCCGCGGTCTGCAGACACTGTGGCCACTCGCTGGCTGTGAGGGTCGAACCGACACCGTGTGACGGTGGAGCGGTGATGATCTGGGGGAGAAAACAAACGCACCTTCACTGACTGACAGTGTGAATGATCCAGACCGTGTGTTCCAGCTGCACTGCTGTCGTACCGCTGACACAGTGCAGCGTCTGTCCGCCGGCTGCATCCACCAGGTAAAGGCTGTTCTGTGGATCTGCAGCACAAACCAGCAGCCGACCGTCAGGCGAGGAGCTGCAGGAGGTCAGCAGGCCGGCCTGACTCCACCTCCACTGGCAGCGAGAGCAAGACGATCAGTCAGACTCCTACTTTACTTCAACTTATTTTAAAATATAAAAGTCTCAAATAATAAACTGAAAACTAGATGTTAAGAGGAAGATGAGCTCTGAACCAGAAGGTCGTTATGAAAACTGGTTTTAATCTCTGGTCTGGGCTCAGCAACAACTGCAGAGAAGAGAAGAATCACCAGAGTCTGTCCTGTCTCCAGGTCTGAGGCCGCCATCGTCTTATCCCAGGACACTGTGACCATCCTGACAGACACACAGACACACAGACAGTTTTCCTCTGCTGCTGACTGATCAATCTAAAGTGATCAATGATCTAATGAAGGTGAAAACGCTGTTGTGGTGAACAGTTGTCAGGTGAGACTCACCTGTTGCTGTTTGGGATCAGAGCACACTCGGTGATGGTTTTACTGTGAACTTTATCAAACACCCTCACAGGTCTGCTAATCTTCACATCCTGCACAGGTCAAAGGTCAACTGTAAACCAAGGCTAACATCACAGCTAACTAGCTGACAACTGAGTATGAAACACAGCAGTCAGCATCTGCCGACTGAATCAACACAGAGATGAAAAAACAGGAAACTGCTGAAGTGGTTCAGTCAAGGCCATAAAAGGATCCAGAGGACAGAGGTTTTTACAGACTGATGGAGACCACAGACAAGAGCGTTAACATGATCTGACACCTTCCATGGGACTATGTAGTGTCTGTGTGGACACAAGGTTTTCTAAGTGAAATGTATTAAAATCTGTCTACAGACTCAATCGAATCAGTGCAGCTCTACCTCAGAATCTAACGTGACTGAAACAGGACGGAAGGGACATCAAGGGCCCCAATCCCAGAATGCTCCTGTTTCTCAAAGGCCAATCCACAGACTGTTTATACAGATCCAATCAAGCTGAAACAGGCTGGTTACCGGTAGGTTGCAGGTTTGATCCCTGGACTGTCAGGATAAATCTGTGTGGGGGAAGTGAGAGAGTAGCTCTGGCCACTCCTCATCACCACCACTGAGGTGGACTTCATCAGCCCTGAGCCCTGGACCGCTCCAGTGGTTCCACATCATCACACTGTGGCTGTATTGGACAGTAACTTGTTCCTGAAAGAGTCGCACTCTCTGAACAGACTCTGCAGAAATAGAGGCAGCAGTAGAGGAGTTTACCCAGAGGATGGCGCTGTGGTCTGAGGAGCAGCTGAGGATGCAGCTGTCGTCGAAGCAGAGTCGAGCGGCGGTGACAGTGTCGCTGTGACCTCGAAGCACCTTCACCGGCACCTGCAGACACACAAACACACCACAGTTACATGACTATGAAAACACCACGAACACCATGAATCTCACCAGAACAATTTTAAGGTTTGTGGCTTTAAAATTCACTCCACCTCAACCATCTACAACTTTAAATATCTATAATATTATATTTAAGTCATTCTGCATCATTTTTGATACTTATCATACATTTTGCTGATATTTATTTTATTCCGTTTTGAATGTTGGACTTTCACTTGTAATGAGGATTGTTTTTAAACATTGTGTTTGTATTCTTCCTCCACTGACCACAATATAATTAATAATACAATAATCATAAGAAGCCTGAGTCTTATCATTCCTGTAATTCCAACAAATATTCCTGTCATATATACAGTGTATTACTGAAAAGCTTCGATGTCCCAGTTGTTGTTGCTTTATACTTGTTTTTAATCCACTGGTGCTAATTTCCACTTCCTGACTTTTAAAGTTTAGAAAGTTCTTTATTCTTTATATACAGTTACTTTGATACACAGCACTAAGTGTTAGTACAGTACTAGTACTAGTGCACTAGTACAGTAAATAACTGTTTTGGAAGATCAGTAAAAGAAATATTACACCAAATAAAAGTCAGTATGTAAGAATTATCAGGATAATATGCATCAAAAGTAAAAGTACTAAGTCTGGAGTTCTTCATTCAGTTAAGTTCTATTTTATCTGAAAAGCACCAGATCACAACAGAAGTCATCTCAAGTCTCTGTCCACACAGAGCAGGTCCAGACTGAGCTCTTTCTAATATTATCTAGAGACATAACAGTTCCATCATGAGCGGGAACATGGAGACAGCAGCGAAGAGAAACTTCCGGTTAACAGACCTGAACAGAACCAGGCTGCTCCACATTAGGTGAAAGCAGTATTTGAGGTTCTAGTTGATAGAGATAGAGCCAAATTCAGCTTCCATTAAACAAGTAAAACAAAGTAACGTCGCTTTAAAATTGTACTTGAGTAAAAATACTTCGTTACTTCTTCCTCTATTTTTTTCCTTAAAATGCTGTGAAACTGTCTCTGCTGGCTGAAGTTAGCCGCCGAGCTAACAGCTAACGGACCTGAGACTGCGGCCTCCTCTGCTCCTCCTCCTCTTCTCCTCCTGGAGGCTCCTCAACACATAAAGGGTCGATGTCTTTCGATGCCATTTCAAAACCTTCAAACTAAAAACTTTGTTAGGTTAAAACAAACACTTCCTCTCTGCGCTGCCGCTGTCACCATAGAAACGGCCGCGGTGGTGCCTTCAGGAGCCGCCGGACGTCCGACAACTTCACGTGTAAAGAAACTGCTCTGTGAGAAAACACGTTCCCTGCCTCCTCATTCATTGCTCACCTTTTCTTTCTCACAACACTGTTCATCAGTAATGACATCAACACATCAACGTCAAATGACAAAAATTTTATTACTGAAAACAAGAAATGAAGTGAGTGAAAACAAGGGTCAAATCAACAACATATAAGTATAGTCAGGTTGGTTGTCCTCACAGAGGACACACGTCCTCCTGCTTCACCAGGGCTGGCGGGACTGGACATTCTTCAGTCTGCCAGGAGACACAGAGAGAAAGACAGAGATGTCAGACAGACAGAGAGAGAGACAGAGAGAAAGAGAGAGATGTCAGACAGACAGAGAGAAAGAGACAGAGAGAGAGATGTCAGACAGACAGACAGACAGAGAGAAAGAGAGAGAGAGAGATGTCAGACAGACAGACAGAGAGAAAGAGAGAGATGTCAGACAGACAGACAGAGAGAAAGAGAGAGATGCCAGACAGACAGAGAGAGAGAGAGAGATGCCAGACAGACAGAGAGAGAGAGACACACACACACACACACACACAGATAGACAGAGAGAGATGTCAGACAGACAGACAGACAGAGCGAGAGAGAGAGAGAGATGTCAGACAGACAGACAGACAGAGAGAGAGATGTCAGACAGACAGAGAAAGAGGGACATTCACAGACGGCTACAGGCGCAGCAGGAACGATGCTACATGTTTAAACTCTGATGTTGTTCTGTACCAACATTTAACAAACACAAGTTATTCTATTACCTTATTTACTCTGACAAGTTCTATCAGTACTTGATGGTTTGTACAGTGACCTCTGACCTTTTGAGCAGCTCCTCTGTGGACGCCTGTCCAGCTTCATCATGGCTGTCTTCATCAGTGTCCTCTGAGCTGCTGTCTGACGCCTCCTTCTTACTCTTCTTCTGCTGCTGCTTCCCTTTGTGTTTATGCTTCTTATGTTTCTTCTTCTGGACAAAAAAAATGACCATGAAGTCAGAAGAAGACTCAAACATTTGAGAGAATGAGCCATTTGATTGGGTTCTCTTGTTTTCTACCTTCTTCTCCTTCTTGTGTTTGTGCTGCTTCTTGTTCTTGTGTTTCTTCTCTTTGTTCCTCTTCCTGGGTTTCTCCTCCTCACCAGGGGAGCAGATGGAGGTGGCACCTCCTCTGTCTGAACAGAGGAGCAACAGGCAGAGTTAAGCTGAGAAAGGCTGATGAGCTGACGTCATGTTGGCGTCAGAGATGATCCACTCCAACTCATGTTGTGATGAAAATGACGTTTTCTGAATAAAACCCTATTTTATCTAAGTTCAAATTGTGTGTTTTTAAATGCCTTCAATTATTGTTCCATTCATTTTGCTGTTATATTTGTACTGAATTATTGTCTTCATGATAGACCTCTCTCTCTTGACAGAGCAGCTGAAGGAGGCGGCAGCTTCGGACCAAACTCCTCCTCTTCATGTGTGGACTTGTGAGACGAAACCACGGCTTGGAAAGAATCACAGAGAACAAACACCATGAACAGCTGGAATCATTTAATGATCGATACATTCAGCGTTAATCTTCAACTGCCTGCTTGTTGTTGTTCCTTTCTCTAACTTTTTCTGCTGCTTCAGGCTGCAGATCTATACTTTATTTTAAGTTGAGGCTCCGTCATGCTGGGTGGTTTTGTGCTGCCCCAGAACAAAGTTAAGAAACGCAAATGAATTCACAGCAAATTAATCTCCCTCAGTTGTGATCACATGACCAAGCTCCTGCACTCAGGCCACAATATGAAGCAGCTCAGTGAACAGAGAAGAAAGTGGATCTTGAACTGAAATGACCTAACAAAGATGTGTGTTTCCGGCTGTTCTCACCTGTCTGGTGGCTGGATGTGACGGTGGGGGAGGTGACGGAGGAGGTGACGGAGGAGGTGATGGGGGTGATGTTGAAGAGGTTCAGTGGCTGAGCTTCATCCTCCTTTGTGTCATTCACGTCTTCCTCATCGTTGCTCTCTCCCTCTGATGAAGAGGAGGAGTTCTCAGCAGAGGAACCAGCGAAGATGGCTTTGAACAGATCCATGGGAGGCCTGCTCTCCTCCTCCTCCCCCTCCTCCTCTTCTCCATCGCCTTCTTTCTTCTTGTCTGAGCTCTGCTGATCCACTGACTTTGTCTGCATGGACAGAGCACAAGGTCAGATTTTCATGATCACACTGCCGCTCTCCAGAGGATGAACCCTTTAGATTCTCAGTCAGTTTGGTCCCATGTTCTGAACATTCACCTCTGTTCTGTTGTCTGGGGTTTGACTGTTGGTGCTGGTGGAGGCAGGTGGAGCCTCCGTTTGGTTTCGTGCAGCACTGAGCAGCTCACTCAGAGGATCATTCTTCTTCTCCTCCTCCTTCTTGTCTGAAACGTCCCACCGAGATTTCTTCCCAGGCTCTGAAGGCTTTGGAGGAGCTGAGGAGAGCAGGAGGAGGAGGAGGAGGAGGAGGAGGAGGAGGGGACAGAGGAGGAGGTGAGGAGTCATTACAGATCGAGTAAATCTATGTATTTCAGAGATCAGTAACTTTTCAGTAACACTCCAAGCTGCCCCCCCCCCCCCGTCTGTAGGAACCAGGAAGTAAAGGGACTTACCTGATGTCTCTCGGCTCTCAGTCACCGTCAGGAAGTTGAAGACTGAAAACTTGTCCCTCTTTACCTTCGGCATACCAACCATACCGGACCTGTCGGACCAACACCAGTCACACAAACACTGAGCAGGTAAGATTCTGCAACGTTCAGGTGTGTGTGTGTGTGTGTGTGTGTGTGTGTGTGTGTGTGTGTTGTACCCGGGGTAGGGGTCGGGGATGTTGAACCTCTTGCAGAGCAGTTTGTCAGGGTGCCACTCGAACGTTTCTCTGGTCAGTTTTCCAAACATCTTCATTTTTACAGCAGCCTGTTTGTCGTCCACGTCTCCCTGACAACCAAAGAACCACAAGCAGCAACACAGATTTACAAGCAAACTCGTTGGTCAAAGGAAAGACCGAGCTCCTGCAGTGAAGACCGGCAGGGAGCTAAAGGCTCAAATGACACATTAAAGACCAGTTTACTTAAATATAAAGCTTTGGAATAGGGATGAGCGAGTACGCCACTATCTGTATCTGTATCTGTTTAACCATCTACATTATCTGTATCTGTATCTGTATTCGGAGTGGGCGGGGCCTAAACCGGAAGTGAGTGCAGAAATGGTTGAGGCTTAAAAATGTACATTATTTTAAGTCTGAAATTGATATGGATTGATCAGAAGTCGCTAATCTACTGTATTCAAAGCCTATATACAGTATATCTCAATAATATTTATAATATTATTTTCATGAACTGCAGAGAGAAAGTGTCAGATACTGCATGCAGCCACATACAATAAAAATATTAATATAGGCTACTTTGTGTGTTCAGCTCTATGTGTGTATGTGTGTAAATGGTCTGTAAGACTGTTTATTTTTTAATGATCTGTGTGAACTTCATGATTCATGCAAACATCCAGTGATGGCAAACAGGGAAATAATATGTCAGCCTTGTTCACTTCTTCTCAAAAGCACCACGTTCAGTACGAGCAAAGTTTTTCAGTTGACTTCATATCACCAGCCAAACTAAGAGCAAGCAGACGGTAAAAAAAATTAAAAAAAAAAAAAAATCGGACCGGAGCGGAGGCATTGACCGACGCGACGCGAGCCGTTTTCAGCTCTGTCTTGTCAAATGCACCGCGTGTATGTTGCGAGAGACGTGCAGAGACCATACAGTCTATGGCAGAGACGTGTCTGTGTAGGGAGGGGCGGGCGCTGTGTGTGACTGGCCAATCACAGAGCGCGAAGACAGTCAGTTCCACAATGAGGATTTTCCTTCAGCACGAGCACCGATATTGACGGGTTTTACTCGTATCATAATCGCATTCGTCAAAAATGCTTTATCCGTAACGGATACTCGTCTGAAACGAGTATCCGGCTCATCCCTACTTTGGAACATTAAAAGATGTTATAACTTATTGTAGTAGACGCCTAATAAACATATGAATATGTCACCTTTAATCTCTGTGTGGAGTCTGACCCATACCAGAGACTAACAATCAGGATCTCTCTCCTGCTCACGACTGTTCTGTTTCTGATCTGTCTTCTACTTGATAGAAGAACAGGAAGTGCTCGTCATTTTGCCGCGGGTCAACAAACACAAGTATCCTGCTGCAGACCGCCTTCCTACCTCCTGGTCCCTGCACACCTCCACGCTGTCCGCGTCCTCCAGGTGTTTGGCTCTGGTGAAGCGGGAGGAGAGCGACGAGGAGGTGGGTCGATACAGGATGGAGGCTCTGACAAACTCCTCCCTCTCCCTGCTGCGCTCCCACTCCGTCAGCCCCGGGTCCAGACTCTGCTCCAGGGCGTCTGACACACACACACACACACAGGAGACTTATATTCCATATCAGCCTCAGTTCTAATGTGGATCCAGCTACGGTCGGATACATTTCATCTCTCACTGACTCTAACTGCTGCTGCTGAGGGGGCAGCAGGCAGCATGACGGGACGTGCAGGACAGAGCTACCTTTGTCTCCCTGCCTCAGCCGGCTCAGGTACAGCTCGTAGCGCGCCTGTTTGCTGGGGTTCTTCTCAAACGGTCTGAAGGTCTGCGAGGAGGCCTGGACGCCTCTCCACGCTGCCAGAGCCTCCTGCTGGAGGCCGGAGGAGGCCGCGCTGCCCACGGCCGACGACCCCGCCGCTCTCATCCCTAACTGCGAGGCATCGTGGGAGTCCGGGGTGCTGGGTTTGGAGGAGTTGCGGAGGCTGAGTAGTCGCTCTCTGTCCTCAGGCCTCAGCAGCTCCATGACTGAAGAGGGACCTGACCAGGATTCAGGACAGTTACAGAAAGATTCCTCGGACCAAAGAAATGTAGCAGTAAAGATTTCTCTCAGATATAGAAATGAAGCACTCCTTCTAACTCTTTTTTCCATCGGTTCATTTGCTGGAAAACATCTTTTATGCATCTCCTACTGAATAAACTACAGACAAACAATTTTCCTTTTCCAAGTTATTAATCATTTAGTCTGTAAAATGTCAGAAAACAATGAAAATCACCTAACAAGAGTCCAAGGTGACGTCTTGTCTGAGAAATCCTATGCTCTTCCTTTATGCTCTGCATCTTGTGAAGTATTCTATATAATCATGACACTGTAACCTCCAGTGCCCTGTGATATATGTTGTCATGACGACAGAGGCCTTAAATATCAGAGAGAGACGGGGCAACCTGTTCCTCTCTGAAGGTCATCAGATTCCTCTTCTATTCTTTACCATAAGCTATGAACTGAGGGAGAGCCAGCCTCCGCTCCTCTGCCATTACAGGAGCCTGCTGTGAATTCTGGGTCCTGGAGCAACACGTGCACTGCAGCGAGAGTGAACGACCTCTTGTGATCTTGAGCCACAACTTAAGTTTCTAATAAAACTGGGGCATATGTAACGTGGTAAAGCTCTTTCCTTTCTGTCCCGACTTGTAAACCATAAGAGTGAGAACAGCTCAGATTAACAAACGTCGGTGGGACTTCACACTGTTCATTCTTACTCTACCTTGCAGGGCGTCTTCTCCCAGCAGCGTCCTCCTCTGACCCGAGTCCAGCTGGTGGCGTCCTTCTTGTTGGGGCTCCTCTTTGACCATGTGGCCCCTGGAGGCCCTCAGAGCCTCGGCCAGCGCAGGACTGACCCCAGAAAGACCCGAAAGGCCAACTGATGAACGGAAACGATGGACCGGACGATAGTCACTTGGCAGAGAGGGGGGAGGGAAGATCTACAGAGAGAGAGAGAGAGAGAGAGAGAGACAGACAGAGAGAGAGAGAGAGAGAGAGGGAGACAGACAGACAGACAGACAGACAGACAGACAGAGAGACAGACAGAGAGAGGGAGACAGAAAGAGAGAGACAGACAGACAGACAGTCAGTGAGAGAGAGAGAGAGACAGAGACAGACACAGAGAGAGAGAGACAGAGAGAGGGAAAGAGAGACAGACAGTGAGAGAGAGACAGACACAGAGAGAGAGAGACAGAGAGAGAGAGACAGAGAGAGGGAGAGAGATAGAAAGAGAGAGACAGTGAGAGAGAGAGAGAGACAGAGAGAGAGAGACAGGGACAGACAGGTAGATGAGTGAAGGAACTGATTTCAGATCCAGAAAGCATCAGGTGATAACAACTTTGAAACTGCTCACTGTTTTTTCTTCAGCCGGTCTTTGGGCCAGAGTGAATCCCTCCAGGATTTTGCCGAGGTACGTCGCATCTTTGCTTTTGTCTATAAACAAGAAAAACATTGTACAAATTATAATTTTCCCAACATTTTTTAATAGATGTTTTACAGGTTTAAAGTTGCAGTTCATGGTCAGACATGGGAAGAAAACATCAGACAGTAACCATGTGGCTGGTGAGTGACAAAATGTGTGAGGTTGTTCAAGTAAAGTATCTCCAGCAGAGGAAGCTTGTTGCTTTGAACAGCTTTCCTTTCAAAATGTAAAAGTCTTCATTGTGATGTGTGGATTGTGTCTTAACATCTCAGTGCTGTTATGTTCTTATTTATTTAGCCAATGAATGAATTATCAAAACCTTTACATGAACCTGTCTGAGCATCCATTGGTCTTTCTCACCTCTTTTCCTGGTGTACTGCTGCGGAGCTGTCCAGCCATACAGGCTGTCTCCAGGCTCCTCTCCTCCCAGCACTGTGTCATATCTGGACATGGAGTCTCTGTGGTAAACATCTTCATCGTCATCATCCTCCAGGGCCCCCACTCCGAATGCCTGCAGGTCAAAAGGTCACCAGCAGCAACATATAGTTACAACCAAGCGGCAACCTCCGCCGCTGAAAGATGAAGCCAATGCGGAAGTGCAAAAAAGCTGCAGTTCCTCGAATAACCACTAGAGCAGGCTGCAGAAGGGAGTCAACTACATTTGAGCCCCATGTTAAAATGTCCGATTTTACGACAGAAAAGCCTGGTTCAAAACATGGCTCTAGTCTCATAAGCTGTTTTTCTACTCCATGACAACTCTGGGGGGGGGGGCGAATTTTTTTATAAGGCGTTGGTTTAAAATATACAGCATACGTCATTATGCACAATTCATAGCTGTCAATCTAAGTGGCGCCACCTTGATTGACAACAGCCACTGACGGTCTAAAGGGCGTCACCCCGGCTAATTCTAGTCACTGAGTTTGGGAAAGAGATCGTCGTGGGGTTAGCCGGCTAGCAACGATATTTAGCATTTAACCTAGCTGGTTAGCCATAGCTAGTTTGATTATTTCGAATAAAGCGGCTTTTTTCAGCCAATAGCGTTCATTCGACCCGCCTCAGCTCCGCCCTCGCTCCACCTCTTTGTCCATATTTGGAGTAACCGGAGGTAGGCTACCAAGATGGCTACGCACTACGATTTGCTTCATTTTTGCTCTTCAGAAACCTATGGGTGACGTCACGGACACTACGTCCATATTTTATACCGTCTATGGTTACAACGCATAGTTATTAGAAGACTATCTAGACTTTAGCAGTCCCACCTGACCAGCCACGCCTCCTCTCCGTGAGCCTCCCTTTGCATCTCCGAAGAGTCGACTCCTCATCTCAGACTGCGGTTTGAACAGGTCGATGTGTTCAGGGGCTCCTCGGCCCAGCAGCGCCAGGCCCGGGTCCAGACCACGGTAACCCAGGCCCTGAACCCCCAGCTTGGGGTTGAAGTCCACTGGAGTCACGTCCTTCGGGGCAAAGGTCACATTTTCTGGAGCGAACTCTTCATCGTCATCCTGTCAGACAGAGACAGGCTTGTGAATATCAATGCTCTTCTGAAGCAGTTTGGACGTTTGAATAGTTTCTTCAGAGAAGAGGAGGCTGAGCTTCACCTAAAATGTATCACCACATTTTAAAGGGTGGAGTCTCTGTGTCTGTCTGTCTGTGTGGACAAACCCCCATCTGTTGTCTCACCCACCTCTGAGTCCTCTGATCCAGCAGGGGTCAGCGCACAGCCGTACACTCTGCTGCTTCCATCTGCCAGGAGGAGAAAGATGAGAATATTACACCTGATGAAGTAAAATTACCCGACTCACATACAAATAATAACAGAGGATCAGATGAAGACATGGTTTTCGGACATAAGCGGAAAGCTGGACATACCGGCCTGCTGTGTCCGAGCTTTCCTCTTCACACGAGGCCCGACGCCCTGGCCTTCCCTCCAGCCCATCCTCCTCAGCAGCTCCACGCCGATGGATGACCTGACGGACCGAACCATCACAGAGTGCACAGACAAAGTGACGGAGGTGAGGTGGGGTCCTCAATCATTTTCTTAGAAATAAACTTCAGGGATAAAAAGTCCACAATGATTTTCTGTTTGCTTGACTTTACCATTTGTCTGTTGGTAAACAAAAACTGGTTCAGGATTGGTGCAATACATATTCGATATATAATTCTGTCACTGCGGTTGTCATATAGCACAGTATAGTATATAATACTATATTATACCACATATTACCCTTATATATTATTATCAGCACATTACTAATTTTATTATTATATATATATAGGAGTGTATGTAGCATATATTACACTTCCATACTGTTATACATGTAGGTTATATACTTGTATATTATATATTACTATTTTGTTATTATTATCACTATTGCTACTATTACTGTACTACTACTAGTATTTCTGTCACTGCTGTTGTTGATATTGATGCTATATACAGTACAGGGCAGTATAATATATTATTATTATACCACATATTAATATTATTATTAGTAGTAGTATATTATTACTACTATTATAGTTATATGTAGTTGAGTGTAGTATATATAACATTACATTACTATATCACTATATTATACATGTACATGTATGTTATACAATGTATATGCTAAATTATATTATACTACTACTATATGCTATATTGTATTATTTTATATTGTATTATTATCATAGTACTGTAGTACCATATTACTAGAATATATTTACCATAATGCACAACAGTTTTAGCATTACCACTGCTGCTATTGTATCTTGTACACACTCAGGTATACACATTCAAACTTCTGTTATCTCTACTGCCTAATTTATTGTGTCTATTCTTAGATTTTTTTATTTTTTCTACTTTTTATATTCTACTTTATATTTTGTATTCTAAACAGTGCAATATAGGAGAAACGATGGAGATGTCAATTTCCCGGAGGGAACCTCCCAAAGGGATTAATAAAGTACTCTGTCTGTCTGTCTGTCTGTCTGTCTGTCTGTCTGTCTGTCTGTCGGTTCCATGGTTCAGTGTATTCAGTCACATGGCCTCTGGATCATATAAACAACATGCGCTGTTGGTGGAGGCAGAGGTCCCAGGTGACCTGCTCACAGTGTGGATGTGGGGGCGTACCTGGCAGGTGCGATCAGCTCCTCCAGCAGAGTGTCTCCGGGGATGAGTGCCGCCTGAGCGCTGACCGCCCTCGCCTTCTCTCTGACGCTGTCTCTGCGAGCGGACGAGAACTCCTGACTGGTGGTGATCTCTCTGGGAGCGATGCCGTGCTCGCCAAAGTCCTGACACACAACAACAGCAAAAAGACTCACTTCCACTGAACCTAAATCACTCTGCCTGGGCAGGAAACATCTTACAGCTTATGTCACTGTGTTCATTTTGTGGCTCTAATAAGGTTCTCCTCCACCAGATCATCTAAGGAATCATTGAAAGCCGAACTTGTTTGAGAGTGAAGACATGTCTGGGACCTGGAGAAGTCAAACCAAATCAAAGAACTATCTTGGTAACATTTTGTGATTGGAGTGGGTGATAAAATGTTCTATCGTAGTATTTGTCATTTCTTTCATATATGTGTTGTAGTAAACATTCTGGATAAATAACAAATCTGTGATAGAGCCTGAAGCTGGTTACTGTTTGTTTGTTTGTCTTCATTTCAGTCGCACAAATTTTCAAAGACTCTTCCATCCAGCCACTCACTCACTCACACTCACACACTCACACACTCACACACACACACACACACACACACACACACACACACACACACACACACACCCTCTCTGTGGTTCATTGAAGAGCGACAACCTGTCTCATCTCCATTACAGGGCCCAAACAAGGCCTTGTCTCTTCTCTGGGTGTAGTTCTAAAAATTCTTCTTCACTGAGAATTTTATTTGTACCATCCTTGACTTTTATGTAACGAGGATGTGATTGTCAGCATCAGAGTCTCAGTGTAAAATCAGAGACTACAAACAAAGTTTTGTCGGAGTCTTTGGTGCTGAATGAAAACTTTTCTACCTCCTCGTCCATGAAATCTTCTGGTCTGGCATTATGTTTCTCAGCTTTCTGTTGCCGTGACGACACAAAGGTTGACGGGGTCCAGCCTGAGGACACAACAATCACAGGAGAGCACGTCCACACACTGACATTTCAGATCTGGAAATGAATGTGATTTCAGCTGAACAAACAGAGGATTAAACAGCTGCAGACAAACTGAAGCACAACATGACCTTTGACCCTGTTAATCAGGCTGTTGGATCACCACAACACTCAGCTGGCCTTCAGGCAGAGCAGGTGGACAGGTGAGCAGGCGCTCAGGTGCAGCAGCACTGACCTTCTTTAGTGCCGACAGTGTTGAAATACCCGGCTGAAAACCCTCCAGTGAACGCTCCGTGGAACCTCTGATATCGTCCCTTCTCGTCCTTCACCGTCTGCTCGTGGAGGGGAACAGGCTTCTTCAGCGGCTCGTCTACAGCAAACACACAGAAAACTGTTTATACACACAGCACGTCATGTGGCGAGAACAGTCGGGTCTTTACTCCAGTAAATGGAGTAATTGTACACGTAAAAATACTCAAGTGAAGGTTCTGCATTCGATCCTTTACATGATGTTTACTGTAGAAATATTGGCAGCATCAAAACTGACAGACTGTCCCGTTCAGGGTGAATTAACCTGCAGGATGTGAACGCATCATCCTGTCAGGACTTCAGATTTTTCTTTCCACATAAACACAGTTAAAACATAAGTAGAGCTCAAAGGACATGATCAAAGATGGAGAAGAGAGTACAAATACAAAAATCCTTTTATCTCTTCAACTGTAAAACAGCAGAGACGCTGAACTTCATCCAACTCAGCGGAAAATTTATTCTCTTGTTTCTGTCTTTCTTTGCTCGGAGAAGGTTTGAGAATCCGAATTCACAACTGGACGGTGAAGACATAAAACAGACAGACATTTGAATGAAGTCTGATCTACGAACCAGGCTAACGCCTCCGAGCTTGTTGTTAGCTAGCTGCTCGTTGGCTTAGCATCAAAAAGTGTCTGCCGCAAACGTCGAGGCTCATTTTCCTCCTAACGAAACAGACACCAACAGGCGGATCACTGTTTTTTCTTTTTTAACGAACTCTACCTTCCTCCAAAGGCTCCAGCGGAGTCCCGTAAGTCACAAAATCCTCGTCGCTGTCACTATCGGACGCCATGTTTTTACTACAACTACGGAAAGCGCAGAAGGACAAACTTCGCTGAGGAAGGCGAAGTTATCAGGAAAGTCAACGATAGAAAAAGGGCGACATCTTGTGGCGGCGAAAGGAAACCCTCAGATTTATTTGTTTTATGTGTTTTGTTAAGAAACATCATTCTTTGTCTGCCCTCAAAGAAAAGCAACAATCAATGCAAACACAAACAAGTTAAATTTGATTTAAAAAAAAAAATCATTCATAACACAAAGATCATTTAGTTTTACTGTAGCCAGCATCGATTCACAGAGGTGAAGGAGACGCAGGTCAGTCTGTGGGCTTTCAGTGTATTCATTCATTCATTCATTCATTCATTCATTGATATTTTCGAACAGTTGGTTCAGTCACATCAGAGTCTGTATGTTTCAGACAGTGTTCTGGGATCAGTCTCCATCATTAAAACGTCCAGTGAAAGTCGCCCAGTCTGTTTCTCTGGTTTGGACTCAGACTGTGGTGGATCAGTGGTGTCGAGCTGCCGCCCTCCAGGCAGGAAACACCTTTGCTGAGCCGTCACACAGCCTGGACTCCATGACTCTTACAGAGAACTACAGCCACCACAGGACATGAAAACACACCATCATACACCAGTGGACACTTAAATCAGCCATGTGAAAACAACACGCTTCCTGTGCAATAAGTCTGACGGACTAACTAATGGGTCTCATGTACAGTACATATAGTACATGCATAAAGTAATATGCTGGAGGCAGATAATTGTTTGCCTGGTTGATAGATGTGATGATCGGTGAACTCAGTCACGTTGCAGCCTCAGAGGAGCTGTCACATATCAAGTGTCTAAATCACACCACAGTTTGTCATTTGTTTCCTTTGAGCCTGAAATCACTCAGAACCCCTCGGTGATCTATAAAAAACCAAAGGCCTGACTCAGCAGAAAGCCGAGGCTCTGCCGATCCAAATCTGAGACCCCCTCGACTCCTCAGCAAACACAGAGCCTCCCTGCTCTTTGTAACACGAGCGAGCCGCTGAACTTCAGGGGGTTTAAACTAACTGAACCTGGGAGGATCTGGCCGGAGCTCGGGTGGAGGTGGCTCAGTGTGGTGGTGTAAGACGCAGGACAGAGCCAGTTCGGAGCCAGGAGGTAGTTGGGCCCGAGCCACCTGAAGCTGCTTCATGTTCTGGATCCACACTCTGGTGTTTTACAGCCTCCTTCTCTGTGGATCCGCGTCGGCACAGTGTGCGAGGACTGTGAGGTTTGTTCTGTAAACATGACTTTGTTGCATGTGTGTCCATCCCGGGAGTCTTCCTCTGTCTCTCCCTGTTCAGGGTTCAGGGTTCCTGATCCAGATCTAGGCTCTGAGGACAAAGCTGTATGTGTTTAGATAAAGTTTGCTCACATGAATGATTCATTGAAACACACTCAGTCAAACCAAAATGACTCATTAAATTTAGATCACACACACATTTTAAAGTTTGATTAACCAAATGTACATTTGACCAAAAAAACTTTTGATCTTTTGTCTTTTTGTCCAAAAATAATTTTATTCTTGCACAAAAGTTTCTCACTGACTTCTCAGAAAATAAACCAACAAATAAATACAGTGAAATAAAACATGTTTGATGTGTAAGTACATGGATATTAGAGGAAAACTAAAACCCAAGAGAACTGTTGGAAACATCCTGCAGTTGGAGTTGTACACACTTCTGATTGTGACCACGAGGTGGCGCTGTCTGCACACAGTTCACAGGTTTAAGTTTGTTGATGTCTCCAGCAGAGAGTTGAACTCAGGACTCGTCAACCTGCTGCTTCACTGACAGGAAACATTCAGGTCCTTAGATCCTTCACTCAGACACAGTACTAGTACACAGTGTATACTCTGATACATGTAAATAAAATATGTATATCTGACCATTATTTTCATTATGGATGAATCTGCTGGTTATTTTCTTGATTATTTTATCGTCACAGTTAAGCAGAAGCTCAAAGGGACACAGTTGAACATCAACAGTCCAAACCTCATCATTCAGTTCACACCATTTAAAAAAGGGTATATTTTCCTCTATGGATGGGAAAAGGAAAAAAAATGTCACATTTGAGAAGCTGAAGTCATGAAAAAGTATTTCTGCTCAAAAATTATTCAAACCATTAATCGGTTATGAAAACAGTCGCTGATTAATTTTTCAATAATGTATGTATCAATAACTGATGACTAATCATTTAAGCTAAAAAAAAAAATCTGAATTATAAAGTAACTAGTAACTAAAGTGTTGAGATGTAGTGGAGTGAAAATTCAGTGTTTCTCTCTGAGATGTGGAGAAGAAGTAGAAATACCTCAAACTCGTGGAGTACTGGAGTAAATGTACTGAGTTACTCTGTTCTCAATAAAGAGAACTTTGACTCTTAATGCTTGAGTTCATTCACAGTTTTCTTCATTTAGTTTCGACAGATATCGTCACATCCAGATCACTGACGATGCAGCAGATTTCAAACTGGCTCCTGGAGGTCGGAGGTCAGAGGTCAGAGCCGCTGCCAGAGCTGCTAACAGGAGGTCTCACTACTGTCCATGAAGTCGCTTTGATTATTCATTTATTATTGCAACAACAATAATAATAATAATAGTAATAATAATAATAATCCACAGTCCGTCTGCGGGGTTTAATGAATTCATGACACAATGACGATGATAACAAACATCTGAAAAGAGTGAATCAACATTAAAGTTCATTCAGCTTGATCTTGATCGTCTGTGTTTTTAATGTAAACACATTAAGAAAATGAAAACAGGAGAAGAAGAAGAAGAAGAAGAAGAAGAAGAAGAAGAAGAAGAAGAAGAGAAACTCTGTGATTCAGTCGGCTTTATTTCACTGGAGTTTTTCCAGTCATGGTTCACAATGTTCATTCTAAAGCCATGAGATCACCAGATCCACCAACACATCAAACTTCCTGTCTCCTGTCAGGACACACCTGGGACACCTGCCGGCCCTGAGTCGTCCTGCAGGACGCTCGGCCTGCAGCAGAGACGTGGTGTGGGTCGGCGAAGGAGCAGCTTGTTTGTCAGAGATGGATCTGTGGTGTTGTTGACAGTGACGGAGCAGGTGGAGCTGAGCCCGGGTGGAGGCGGAGGGTGTCAACTCCTTCATCAGGACAAGACTTTCCTGCTGTCTTCTGATGTGTCCCCGGTGACCGCCCGGTGATAAGAACCCAAACCCATCCTGTCTGTTTACTTTGTTTGGCCTGGAGTGACCTCGGACGCCGTCCTCGACCGAAGTCGAGCTGTGAGTCGTCGAGCTCCTTCTCCGCTGCCGCTCGTGTCCTCAGGTCGTGTTGGAGCACTGTTTCACCTCCTCGGCTCTAAATGTCATCATGGTGCGATAAAGCCGAGCCGCTGAAATATTAAAGACACCAACGTTCAGGCTGCCGGAGAGAAACTCATGACTAAAGCAGTTAGAGCTGCTTCTGATCTCCCTCTGCAGGTCTGCTGCATGAGGCAACACGCTGCAACAGCCTGCTGCGTGTGTGTGTGTGTGTGTGTGTGTGTGTGTGTGTGTGTGTGTGTGTGTGTGTGTGTGTGTGAGCATCCAAAGACGAACATGAAGAAGAGAAGGAGGCGAGCGTGGAAAAGAGGATAAAGAGCTGCATGAACTGAGAGAAGCAAAGCAGGAGAAGGAGAAGAGACAGAGAGGAGAGAAGGTGGCAGGGAAGGAAGGATGAGGCAGAGAACAAAGGAAGGAAGAGAGAAAAAGGAAGGAAGGAAGTGGAGAAGAAACAGAGAAGGTGCAGTGTTGATGGAAAGGAGGAGGTGGAGAAGGAAAAAGTTAACTTTAGGGTTTGACTGTCCACAATGAGTGGAAGTCAATGGTGTGTGTGTGTGTGTGTGTGTGTGTGTGTGTGTGTGTGTGTGTGTGATCA
>JBBMOC010000415.1:0-20122 GCA_037975185.1 Centropyge bicolor
TCGAAATAATCAAACTAGCTACGGCTAACCAGCTAGGTTAAATGCTAGATATCGTTGCTAGCCGGCTAACCCCACGACGATCTCTTTCCCAAACTCAGTGACTAGAATTAGCCGGGGTGACGCCCTTTAGACCGTCAGTGGCTAGTTGTCAATCAAAGTGGCGCCACTTAGATTGACAGCTATGAATTGTGCATAATGATGTATGCTGTATATTTTAAATGAACGCCTAATAAAAAAAATTCGCCCCCCCCCAGAGTTGTCATGGAGTAGAAAAACAGAAAAACACAAAAACATGAGACTAGAGCCATGTTTTGAACCAGGCTGTAAATGTTTTTTTCTGTCGTAAAATCGGACATTTTAACATGGGGCTCAAATGTAATTGACTCCCTTCTGCAGCCTGCTCTAGCGGTTATTCGAGGAACTGCAGCTTTTTTGCACTTCCACATTGGCTTCATTTTTCAGCGCCGGAGGTTGCTGCTTGGTATAAACATATGAACAAGTTATGGCAAAGATATATGATTAATCAGCAACGGTAACGTCATGATGATCCGCAGGACGGCGGATGGCACAGTTACAGTTTTTACTCTGTGTGTGAATGCAGCTCCATAGTCAACAACAGAACACGCTTCATGATCAAAGTTTTTACATCATGTCAACACGTATGTTCATATTCACACACTCTCTGCTGCAGGCTGCATCACACTGTTTAAATGAAGCTGTAGCGCAAGTTCAGCCAGGAAGACATAAATGCATCATTCACAATCAGTCACTCATCTTTCTCACTGCGCACGCTCATGCTCATTCCTGCCGTCAGTGCTCGGGGCGGTCTCAGGTAATCAGCTGTTCATCCAGCTGTTCTCTTCCAACCAATAGCAGGGCGCCACACTTTCATTGCTAGCCTGTCATCTTCATGCTCTCCTTTTGAAATATGATCTTTCTCTGCCCTAGCCCTTTCATGCCGGTGATCTGCGCATTATTGTCGTCTTTGCATCTGTTCATGGCAAACTTAGCCAACGCTGCCTGAGATCGCTACTGGTCAGGAGGTACAGGACCCTAGATACTGGAGATCCTACCCAGCTCCTTCAGCCTAGCTCCAGCTAGCATGTTTCTGCCGACTCCACTTAGACCGCTCAGCACACTATCTGGCAGTCATCAGACATCGCCAGCCCCCGGTTCACCTCCGCTTTCCAGTGAACTCGCATGCCTCCACAGCAGCTTCATACTCTTCAGTGACACCTGCCTCGGCGTTTACCGACCTCTCCACCGGCTCCCACATCCGAAGCCCGGCCTCAGCGCCGGCCCCAGCCGTCTCCGCGCCAGGTCAGGTAGTACACACGTTCCTCCTGGTGCAAACATTTCTCCTGCCTTGACCCAGGTCTACCGGTCATGGTCGCAGGGAGCCGCTGGCCGTATCATGCCCTGCCCGCGGCAGCTGGTCACTCGGCTCGCCAGCCGAGTCGGGAGCCCAGACTGACGTCTTAAACTCCCAATTCCCTCTTCCTTCAGTAGCGTTAAAAAGATCGCTACAGCCACAAGTATTTTATTCATCAACCTGCCCATATGCAATCTCTTCAACGGAAAGATGTGCATTACACCGGCTGCTGTCTCTCACCTGCAGCCAGTGCAAGGCGGCGCACCTGAAGTCCGCAAGTCGGCTCACGTACCGCTCATACAGAACCACCGCGGTTCAAAGTCTTAATCTGGCGTCCACAATCCCCCTATACATCTAGAAATAGCGTCAGCTCCTAGAGGGAACCGTTTAAAAGCTATTTAATAAACCATTCTCACTCCCCGCTGTCCAATGTGTTGCTCCGCAAATGAAAATAAAATTAAATAAATAAATACGTCTCTGCAGGGCAGCTGCCTATTTATGTCAGAGGCTGGCACTGTCGCGCTGTTTGTTCTGCAGAAAACGTGGTGATTTACTGTTTTGTCCCTTTAAGGACCCCTCGCTTGGAGATTTTCTCCTTGCTACACGCCTTTATTTTCAGAGTTAATTTTCACTTGCTCCACGAAGTAAGCGTAGTAGCAGCATCCTGCATTATGTTCAAATATCAGCATTAAAATTATGCATTTTGTTCACTGGTTCATGCACTGTTTATGTACCTGTTAGGCGAAAGTCCGCCATGTGTTTGATAATTATCTGTGTTTTAACCATTTGATAAGTTTAGGAGTCGATAAGTTTTTGAGCTGGGTTAGCATGCTGTGCGTGATTCGGTCCGACAGTAATTATTTTCATGTTTCTTTTTCATGTATTATGTTTTGTGTTATTTATTTTTGTTCAGTGAGAGATTTGTTTCTTTAGTAAAATATTTATTTCTAAAGAGTTAGAGAGGGGCAGAGTTTTCCCTTGCTTGCAAGGTTGCGAGGCCAGCAGCCACCGTGTAGCAGCCAGCATCAAGGAAGCCTGTTGCTGTGTGCCTTATTCTTCCCGAAGCATATCCTCTATCATTCCACATGGGCAATGCTATCAAACCAAGGGGTCCAGCCGTTCGTCTCTTCTCAGCCAACGTTCAAATGTTCTTAGCCCAACTCTGCCGTCATGGCTTTCCGTGCTTAATCTGTCTGTCTGAGGATCCGCTCTATTTCTCTGACTCCTCTCTCAGATGCCGCGCCCTCATCAGGTTTTGGCAGGTATTTTCAAGCCAGTGGTTTGCCGGCAGTTGGCCAAGTCCCTTCCAAATTCTGGACCTCTCTGCTGTTCTGTAGGTGTTTCGCCCAGTCACCATAGTGTGTTACCTGTGGGGGAATTCAACTCAATCTCTCTAAGACTGAGCTCCTTGTCATCCCAGCCAGTCCCTCTACAACAAGAAATCAACATCCAGCTTAAATCAGCCCAACTCAAACCCACAAAGTCTACCAGAAACTCGGGTGTCATGATTGATGACCAACTAACTTTCAAGGCTCATGTGGCCACTGTTGCTCGATCCTGTCGATTCGCCTTGTATAAATCAGGAAGATTAGACCCCTCCTGTCTGAACATGCTGCACAACTCCTGGTACAGGCTGTAGTAATGTCACACATCGACTATTGCAACTCCGTACTGGCAGGCCTCCCCGCATGCAAAGTCAAACTCTGCAGATGATTCAGAATGCAGCAGCACGTCTGGTTTTCAACCAGCCAAAAACAGCACATGTCACACCGCTGTTCAGATCACTCCACTGGCTTCCAGTTGCTGCCCGCATCAAATTCAAAGCTCTTACACTTGCCTACAAAACCACAACAAAAACAGCTCCCTCCTACCTGAACACCCTGATTCAGGCCTACACTCAATCACAATCTTCTGTCTCAGACACATTCTCCTCTTTGTCACTTTCACTGTCAAAGAGCTGTTCCAAAACATCATTGACAGTAAACCTTTTCCCAGACGACATTTTCGAGAGAGAGAGCGAGCATGCAGATTGCAGTATACACAGAGCACAATGAGGAATGATTTAGATAGAGGGCTGCTGTGCAAGCTTTTATATGTTTGCCCCTCCCTTATTTTGCATGAACTACCAATGTCCTTGCTGGAATACCCACCTTCCACAGCATCAGTTTTACGTTGGCAGGTGTGAGTAATAGGTCACACATACGCACACACGCACACACACACACACACACTCAGACACACACCTGTGTTTTTTTGTTTACCCTCCCCCCTTTTCATGTATCAATTCAAAAGTATCATCTCCGCACCTGCAGGTGTGGGTATGAAAGGTCACAGATGGGTCACACACAGACAGACAAGTTTTACACAGCTAAAACAGCTTGGGGTCAAATTGACCCCAGAGGAACACCAATGCGTGCAATATGTGTTCAGCACATTAAAAAAAATATCATCATGATAATTTTATGCTTAATCAATTGTACCCATCAAATTAGGAAAAGTCATGAAATATGAAGCAAAAAAAAAAAGGCAACTATGATTTTTTGAATGCTAAACATTGAATGGGGTCAAATTGACCCCAAGGATAATAGGAGGGTTCAAGATTTTATATCTTTCTGTCTAAATAATGAACCAATAATAATCATTTTTTTTTAGACAAAATGATGTAAATATCTCACATCAAAATCTAGTTCCTACCTGACAAACCAACGATGGATAACTAAAAAGTCATTACTGCTGAAAGACAGCAGAGTCTCCATTGTTATTCATGACTCAGATTAAATCACAGATCACAAGTAGAAAAATCTGATGAATGAAGAAATTTTCTGGTCCTTTTGTTAATCAGATCAACAGGTATTTCAGACACAATCATCAACAGATGCAGAATCAAAACCAATTCTTGGGTGTCTGATCACAACAGAGGGCTGTACTGCGAAGCGGGGTAACTGGCTTATCTGGGTAAGTTCAAGAGTAACTTCATGATGTTGGTAATTTCCTGATTAACCCGTACTACGAAGGTGGATAGATGTTAGTCAAGGGGTGCTCTGCTCTGAGAAGTTTATGTTTGTAGTAAACGCAAGGTTACTCTGTGTAAGCCCGCCCTCTACCTCAATTGGTGGAGAAAAATGTTTTGAGAGTGTTTGGAGACCAGAGTTCCGGCTTCTGGGTTCAGACGTCTCCGCAGCCAGTGGGCGGAGTAAAGCCTCACTGTTGGATACACACTCGATAAGTGTAGGCAGACAGGTCTTCCTCTTGTAGTAGATGAGTCCCGCCAGAAAAAAGACCAGACCCAGGATCAGTCCAGAGGCTCCAATGGCAATCTGGATTCTTTCAGACTCAGGCAGGGGAGCTGAGGTGAGCTGAGCTGAGGACAGACAGGAGGAGACACAGACAGGTAAAGAGGCAGGAAGACAGGTGAAAAGGTGAGCAGACAGACAGCTGAGCAGACAGACGGGTGTTTACCCCAGTCAGTCACCAGAGGCTCCTTCAGACTGGCGTGCTCCACCACACAAGAGACCTTCTCTCCAGATCTGCTTGAACACAAAGCAACACATCAGAGTTCCTGTTCTACCAACTGAGAGAACTGGACCTGAACCTCATTGGACCAAACGGACCTGGAGGTGTACTCACCTGGGCGTGTACTCCAGGTAAGAGTGGACCTGGTAGTACCAGTCGCCATCGGCCAGCTCATCAGTGGAAGTGACATCAGAGGTGACTTCCTGTCCGTCTCTGCGCCAGCTCACTCTGATCTGTTTGGGGTAGAAGTCGAAGACGCTGCAGACCAACATGGAGGGATGTTTCCCAGCAAGGGGCGTCATTGAACTCAGTACGACATAAGGCTTCACTGTAACACAGATATGATGACGATGATGATGATGAGAGCTTCAACATCAGACATTATCCTGAGCAGCAGCAGCTGTGAGTGCCAGCTGACTCAGGTTTTATGACACACTTTGAAGAAGAGTTGAACTCATGCAGACGTTAAAACTGTCCTTTATGTTTGGACTCTGTTGCTCCAGAACAAGACTCGGTTTGATGGATGGACTAGAGGTGTGCGATACTGCAAGATTTGGTATCGATCCGATACCAAGTGAATACAGGGCCAGTATCACCAATACCGATACTTTTAATATTTAACTTTGATGTACCATCACACTGCTGACCCTTGGGTGTTTTTGTTATTTTTCCTTGGGATTATTTTGTTAAAACCCAGGACAGAATTTGGGCAAAGTTTAAAGGCAACTACAAAATACTTTATTATCAAAAACAGAAGCAATAGAGCAGTAAGTAAAAAGGTTTCCCCAAAACATTGTTATGTGTGCATTTTTTTCTTAAAAAAAAACAAAGTTAAAAAAAAAAATCATATGAGAGCAAATTAAAACAAAGTCTTTTTTGAGGTAGAGTGTTGAGAAACTACAATACAAAAATAAAATGAATCTTCCCCCCTTCAGTGCACTTCTTTTCTGGATTTTTCTTAATTAAAAAAAACTGTTCAAAATTATCACATCACAACAAATGTTATAAAAAATTCTGTTTCAGTGTGTGTGTGTGAGAGAAAGACCTGAGTGGGCAGGCCTTGCTGAGCTTGCCTGCTTGCTTGTTTGCTGCTGAGTTACGTGACGGTACGACATCAGGGCACAAGAGGGGGAGGAAGAGCAAAGTGCGCCTGCTCTGCGCTGAGAGTGAGACAGGAGAAGCAGCGAGTCCAGCAGCGACCTGTCTGTCGCCTCTTTGACGAGACCGCACAAGCACATACAAGAGCCAAACTGACATTAAAGTATCGATCTCACCACGCTAGTATCGATAAAAAAAAAGCGATACCAACTTGGTATCGATACTATCGATATTTGGATCCGCCCAACTCTAGGATGGACGTCTCAGTCCGGCTCCGGTCGCTCCTGTAGCTGCAGGTTGAACTGAGTGGGAGCTGCTCCTGATGAGGCCACGAACCAGACGACACTGAAGTGAAGCCTCTGAAGCTGTGAAATCCATCACCTACTGTCTCATTAGATGTTTATGGACTGATGTGTTTCATCTTCAGGCTGTGAACTGAGACGCTGAGTTCAGTTCTGTCAGAATCTGATCTCACTGCTGTTCTTCAACATGCAGCTCAAAGCTCTGTTCACTTTGTTGCTCTTTGTTTCTGCTCCAATGTTTCACTCTGCACTCTGAACAACATTATAACATATCAACAAAAGAGCAAATACAGTGAACGTGTTCTGAGGCCAACACTTTTCTCTTCATGTTAGTTCTTCTGTCGGTGGCAGAGTGAGCGACGACAGAGACAATGATTTCTCCAAACTGAGGCTGTGACTGAAAAGATGAAATCAAGCTGATCCACTGAAAATGACAGAAGCTTTTCTTTAACTCTGTGTTCTTCATCTGCAGCATCAAGCACAAAGGTCAATTCTTCACTCGACACTTTGTCAAAGGACAAACATGAAAACAGGAAGAATTCATCTGTATTGTAGTTTTTAAAGAAACAATGTCGTTGAGCCGAGCAGAGACTTTTAACAATAAGTTCATGAAACAACCAGCAGGTGGAGACAAAGCTCAGGAAAAATGTGTCCTCAAACACAACTTGAGATGTATTAAACTACGTGTATATAGAGGTTTTATATTCATGTTTTCACAAGACATCATTTATACTTTAATTGGTTTAATTATTATATTTGTGTGATATTAACTTCAAGGACATTTCAGAATATTTTAATGTGAAACCGTCAGAGTGAAGAAAACAAGTCTTTAAGTTCAAAATTCATGGCAAGAATGTCAGTACTGCAGTATCACCAATGCTATAGTATCAGAAGCTGCAGTAGCAGAGTTTCACCACCAGGTGCTGACAGAGACTTTAGTCTGACGTATTTGAAGAAAATATTGACAAATATTGATATTTGTGATGTTTTTGAACCTATTTTTAAAGAAACTGTTCTGATGATTAAAGTGATTTAATTTCTTCCAACATCATAATATTCTAAAGCATGTGAAGAGCAGCTCCAGTTCAAATAGCTGCTGTCAGTTCAGTCAGGGTTTGACTTCATATTGATTCAGTCAGTGATTTCATGAAGGAAGGAGTCACATGATGATCTGATGCTGCTGGAAGGTACAGAAACTCACCTGACTTCGTCAGAGCAGCGTCGTAGTAAACCTGAATGTTGGGCTGACAGATTACATCCTTATGCGCTCTGAAACTGTTCAGATATGAAGTGTCATTGTTCCAGCTCTCTACCATTGTTAGACCAAGAACAGTGTATCCAACAAACTTCCCCACACTGCTGTTGAACCTGGCCATCTCATCTTTGTTGTAATAAACAGAGGCGATGTACTCGATGTCCTTTGACTCAGTGGAGTTAAACTTGCAGTGGACCAAGTAATAGATACGAAATCCACCTGAAGATACCAGACAGACAGAATCAGATTGAATCTCTGTGTCACTGCAGCTTCAACAGAAACAACAGTATTGATGAGTGTGTTGATCAGTGATCAGTGTATTGGTCGTACCTGCTGTGTAGAGGCTGATGAAGAGGAGGAGGCAGACGCTGAGGAAGGATGAAGCCATGTTCCTGTGTTCACTTCACCAACACTGACACAGTCGGACTGAGAGCTGCTCTAAAAACCAGAGGAGTGACCATGTGACCTGATCATCAGCTTTTGGCAAGCTGACATAAAGGAATAGGTTGAACCTGCTCCACTCTTCTGTCCTGATGACAGAGCTGAACAGGCAACAGTGTGAGAGGCAGCAGACACATTCATGTTCTGGCTGCTGCTTCATTCACCTCTAATTTTTTTTATCATACACATCATGAGTTGCTGCTGAAAGTTACACAGTGGTTGTTCATCGCTCTTCCTGCTTCACATCAGGTTCCATCGGTGTCGGGCAAGTTACTTCAAAAATTTAATGCATTATGGATTACTTATTACCTTACAATATTACTGTCTCTGAATTGTAATGCATTACACTACTACTGCATTATTTTTAAGTTAATTTCATCAAAATAACTGGAAGTATGGAATTGTTGTTGTAAATGTAGCTTATTGCAGCTCATTACAGATCCAGTGGGGGGCGCTAACTGAGACTGAGAATGATTGAGCCAGACTATATATATAATATATAACAATACAATATATTGCCTAATAGGCACAATGATGGTTCATGGTGCAACACAAGGAACAATCATAGCCAGAATCTCAAAAACAGACCAAAGGTCAAAGTCTGGTAAACTGTGACAGAGACACTGTAACTGTAGGCCTGTTCATATTAACATCAATAGAACTAGAGCCCAGTATATTGTAACCTAAAGCCTAATGACAGGACAAAATACAGTCTTTCTATTTCTAGGTCTGTATTCTCTTTAATTCAATTTCACAGCACAAAGCTGGCATGCATTAGTAGAGCAAAGGGATTTTGCTCAGTCATTTCAGTAACAACAAAATGAACGTATGACTAACTAACCTGCAATAAAACTGGCCTGAAAAAAAAAAAACACAGGCCGAACAAAGGAGCCTTGCTATTTGTCAATGGCTAAAACATAAAATACCAAATAAAGGCTGGTAAAATGTAAATCACGAGACAATAACTATAATATAACTAATAGCTATATGGGGCTAGCCATAACTCTACAGGAAAAAATGGAAATCAAAAAAATAAAATCTAAACAATAAACTTTGACAGCTGTCTTCTGACTGTTGGCTCCAAACATGGAGCTCATTCAGTCACTGAACTTTAGCTGTTTGCGCTGTTTTTGCCTTTCAGATATTTTTTCCTGTAAATACTGGATAAATAACTCGGCTTGCTAAGTGGTTAATTTTACTAACAGACTGATGAAATGTTGGCGCTCCCATGTTTTCCTTCACTAGTAAGTATTGCTAATGAATTAGCATCGGGCTCCAGCTAGCTGCCGCCGGCTGTGCGGTGTCTCTGTCCGGGACGTCTACGCTGTTTTCTCGGTGAGTTTGTTCTGCTGTTTGTGGAGCTGCTTGTTGGCTGGAGTTTGACTGTGCTGCCGTGTTGACTGTTTCTCTCGGGTGTCCAGGACGAGTTTCTCTGGGGGGAGACGGCGGAGGTTGAGCTAAGCTAACGATGCTAACGGGAGCGTCTGGTAGCTTCAGTCATTAAACCTGCTGAAGTCAAAACGTAATAACAAGTATTATAGTTTATGGTATTAATACTTTAGAATAAAAGGCATCTGTGTGAGGTTGGAAAATAAAAACCCTCCACGTTTGTTAACTAGGGATGAGCAAGTACACCACTGTCTGTATCTGTTCAACAATCTAAATTATCTGTACCTGTATCTCAAACTCAAACTCAAACTTTATTTATTTATATAGCACTTTTCATACAAGTGTAACACAAAGTGCTTTACAAATCAGACAAGTTAAAAGCAAAACAAACCAAGCACGCATACACCATAGACTGTATAAAATATGGACGTAGTGTCCGTGACGTCACCCATAGGTTTCTGAAGAGCAGAAATGAAGCAAATCGTAGTGCGTAGCCATCTTGGTAGCCTACCTCCGGTTACTCCAAATATGGACAAAGAGGTGGAGCGAGGGCGGAGCTGAGGCGGGTCGAATGAACGCTATTGGCTGAAAAAAAGCCGCTGAAAAAAGCCGCTTTATTCGAAATAATCAAACTAGCTACGGCTAACCAGCTAGGTTAAATGCTAAATAGCGTTGCTAGCCGGCTAACCCCACGACGATCTCTTTCCGAAACTCAGTGACTAGAATTAGCCGGGGTGTCGCCCTTTAGACCGTCAGTTCATAGCTGTCAATCAAAGTGGCGCCACTTAGATTGACAGCTATGAACTGTGCATAATGATGTATGCTGTATATTTTAAACGAACGCCTTATAAAAAAATTCGCCCCCCCCAGAGTTGTCATGGAGTAGAAAAACAGCTTATGAGACTAGAGCCATGTTTTGAACCAGGCTGTAAATATGTTTTTTTTCTGTCGTAAAGTCGGACATTTTAACATGGGGCTCAGATCGGCTCAGATGTAATTGACTCACTTCTGCAGCCTGCTCTAGCGGTTATTCGAGGAACTGCAGCTTTTTTGCACTTCCGCATTGGCTTCATTTTTCAGTGCCGGAGGTTGCCGCTTGGCATACACGCACGCACAAATGCACGCACACGCAAACACACACACACATACACGCACTCATACAGACATAAAATGTTGATAAGGCTCGACACTGAGGGTCCAGGTGAGGACAACGTGAGGGGGCCGTCCACAACAAGAGGCGCCACAACTCTCACCCACAGGGAGCACCGCCCCAGAGACCCCCACCTGGGCCGGGGTGCACACTGAGGGGTCCCCAGGACAGCGCCCCCCATTGAGAGCAGGCATAACTACCGCTGCGGAGGGCCCCCATGAGGAAACACTGGAGCTAAAAACTACAATATGTAGCAGTTTAAAAATTATAAAAAGAGAAAAGAGAAAATTTTAGAAAATTTAAAGGTAATATAAATGAATAAAAATCATTAAAACATTGAGGATTAATAAAAGAAATAAATAGCTATAAGAAAATAAATTAAGAAGTCAACTAAAAGCTAAACTAAAAAGGTGGGTCTTGAGCCTCCTTTTAAAAATATCAACAGTCTCTGCGGCACTGAGGTTCTCCGGCAGGCTGTTCCACAAACGGGGGCCATAATGGCTAAATGCTGCCTCACCGTGGGTTTTGGTTTTAACACGTGGAACAATAAAAAGGCCAGTGCCAGAGGACCTCAGGGTCCGCGAGGGCTGATATGGTAAAAGCAGGTCGCATAGATAAGAGGGCCCAAGGCCTTTAACACATTTAAAAACCAATAATAGAACCTTAAAATCACTTATGAAGCGGACGGGGAGCCAGTGCAGCGATTTTAAAACAGGTGTAATATGCTCCCACCCTCTGGTCCTCGTCAGCACGCGAGCGGCTGAGTTCTGTAGTAATTGTGGATTATTAATACTCTTTTTGGGAAGAGCAGAGAGCAGGGCATTACAGTAATCTAACCGACTAGAGATAAAAGCATGCATCAGCACCTCCGTACTGGCCTGAGAGAGAAATGGGCGGACCCTGGCTATGTTCTTACGATGGTAAAAACCAATCTTAGTAATGTTCTTTATGTGTTGAATAAAAGTGAGCTCAGGGTCAAAAATAACGCCCAGGTTTTTTACAGATTGTGATAGTTTAAAATCCTGTAGTTTTGGTAAAAGTTTCTCTCTCTGACCTTCAGGACCGATAACTAAAACCTCAGTTTTGTCCTGGTTGAGCTGTAGGAAATTTTCTGCCATCCATAACTTAATATCTAAAATGCAGTTAAAAAGGGCGTCAAGTGGCCCTGGGTCATCAGGAGACACGGCGATGTACAGCTGTGTATCATCAGCGTAACTATGGAAACTGATGCCGTGTCTCCTGATGACATCCCCCAGGGGAAGCATGTATAGATTAAAAAGAAGTGGACCTAAAATTGACCCTTGGGGGACCCCACACCTGATTTCATGTATTCTAGAGGAGCATGTACCCATACTTACAAAGAAAGATCGATCTGTGAGATAGGAGTTGAACCAGTTAAAAACAGTACCTGAGAGGCCGACCAGATGCTTCAGCCGATTTAGTAAAATGTGATGGTCTACTGTATCGAAGGCAGCGCTAAGATCCAGCAGAACCAAGACTGTGAGTTTATGATTATCTAAATTGCACCTGATGTCATTTAAAATTTTTACAAGAGCTGTCTCGGTACTGTGGTTCATCCTAAAACCAGACTGAAACTTCTCTAAAATACTGTTTCTCTTTAAAAAATAATTTACTCGGTTAAAAACCAGTTTTTCTAAAATTTTACTTAAAAACGGTAAGTTGGATACAGGTCTGTAGTTATTAAAAACGCTGTAGTCTAAGTTGCTCTTCTTCAGAAGGGGCTTCACCACGGCTGTTTTATAGGCAGTGGGGAAGACACCCGTCTGAAGAGAGTAATTTACTATGTTTAAAATCTGTTCCTCAAAGAATTCGTAAAATGTCTTTAAAAGCGATGTGGGAATTGGGTCTAAAAGGCAGGTTGTTGGGTTTACCTGGGAAAAAACTCGACCAAGTGTCCTCGCATCAACCAGGGCAAAACTCTCCAGTGTCTCCTCAGGTAAAAGCACTGATCCAGGTGTGTTAAAAGCAACATTCTGGTAGGGTAAAAGACTGGATCTGATGTTATCAATCTTACCTCTGAAGTGGTCTGCAAAATCATCACAGAGGGCTCCAGATGGAGCCAAGGAGGACTTATTAAAATCATTATTGGTTAAAAGATCGAAGGTGGAGAATAGGAACCTGGGTTTGTCTTTATTGTTTATTATGAGGTTTGAAAAATAGGTTCTTCTTACCAGCTTGCTATCTGTACTCAGAGTGGGCGGGACATAAACCGCAAGTGGAAGCGGGAATGGGTGTGGCTTAAATTGGTACATTATTTTAAGCCTATATACAGTATATAAAGCTTATTATTTGTCATATTTATACTATTTTATTCATTTTCATGAACTCCAGAGAGAAAGTGTCAGATACTGCATGCAGCCACATAATAAAAATATTAATATAGGCTTTGTGTGTTCAGCTATATGTGTGTATGTAAGTTGTCTGTAAGACTGTTTATTTTTTAATGATCTGTGTGAACTTGGTGATTCATGCAAACATCCAGTGATGGCAAACATAGAAACAATATGTCAGCCTTGTTCACTGTATTATTCTCAAAAGCACCACGTTCAGTACGAGCAAAGTTCTCCAACTCACTTTATATCACCTGCCAAACTAAGAGCAAGCAGACGGTCAAAAGAAGAAAAAAAAAACCCGACCAGAGTGACCGACGCGACACGAGCTGTTTTCAGCTCTGTCCTGTCAAATGCACCGCGTATGTTACGAGAGATGTGCAGAGACGTGTCTGTGAAGGGAGGGGCAGACGCTGTTTGTGACTGGCCAATCACAGAGCGCAAAGACAGTCAGTTACCCAATGAGGATTTTCCTTCAATACGAGCACGGATATTGACAAGTTTTACATCATACTCGTACTCGTCAAAAATTCGTACTGTATCCGGCTCATTGTTAACTAATGTTATGTGATATTAAACTGAACTTGTAACTTGTAAATACAATAAAATTTTTGTAACTTCAAAATATTAACGTCTCATTTCTGAATGTTTCCAGAAATGACGTTAACTCAGATGTTGTTATAGGTTCAGCTGGAGTTGGTTATTGAAGCTAAACAGTAACACACAATTTGATGATCCAGAAACGTTATGATTTATATTTATATTATTGCTAAAACAGATATGTCAAGTTTATTCTACTCCAGAAACTGACTGATTGTGATCAACTGGAAGCTGAAATGTTTACATATAACATTACGCTAGCTTGTTAAAGTACCGTAACCGGTGCCGAAGCCGGCCCGTACCATACGGTTAGCCGGCTAGCTCGGTGAGCATGTTCCATTAAACAGGCTTCATTCAGACCCACCCTCACTCCTCTTTGTCCATATTTGGATTAACCAGAGTTAGGTGACATCATGATTGGCTTCATTTTTGCTCTTCAAAAATCTATGGGTGATGTCACGGACACTACGTCCATATGCTATACAGTCTACGCATAAAATGGTCGAAGAAGTGTAAAGAATGTGGTCATTCTAGACACTGATCGTTGTTTAGTATAACTTGATCAGTCAAAACACAATGTGTTCATTTCTATGTTCTACAGTATCTAAGCTAGTAAAGCTACAACAAGTTTTGCCATTTCAGTTTTCATGAAGATGCAAGGCATTACACAGCTGTGAACACACAAAGTTCCAAAGCTGTTTTGTTGTTCTACAGGAAAAAAAAACTCAAAATGTGGACATTTTTTTTGCGAGTGTGACCGGTTGGAAATGTCCCTTCTGGGCCACCATAGAGTTTGACAGCAGTCAGCTCCTCCCACTAATCAATCAGTAATAGATACAAGCTGACCGACAATGTGTTGGTCCCCTCTTTGCTGCGACTACTCTCTTCCTTGGCCTGCAGGTGACAGATTGCCACACGTGCTGTGGTAAGGATTTTGTGCATTTCATGTATATGATGGTGGATTTTATCAGTATGTTTTATGTGTGCATGTGTGTTGCCTACCCTCTGTCTGATACATCCTAGGTCCTGTTCCCTGGTTACCTCCCTGTGTCCACAGGTCGAGTTTCATTCAAAGAGTATGGTGTTAAAAGAGATGAAATATCAACATTCTTTACTCACTTATATTATGTTTGTTTGGCAGACTGATCACATATTTAACTTGTTTTCTTTCATTTGTTATAGACAGACTGAAACTGCTGTTTTGTTTGCATTTGTTTTGTTTATTTCATTTTCTTTGGACATGAGTGCTGTAGGACTGATGATCTTGTAACTGCCCGGCCAGTGTAGGGATTGGTGTTCATGGGTACTCCATCCTAACTGGTCTAGAACTGGGTCTGTCCCTCCCGAAGTCGATGACCAGCTCCTAGGTTTTGGAGGTGTTGAGCTGCAGGTTGTTGTTGTAGCACCATACAAAAAAGTCCCTCACCAGGCTCCAGTACTCATCATCATCATCATCATCATCGATACATCCCATGATAGCTGTGTCATCCACGAACTTCTGGATTTGACACGATTTTGAGTTGTAACAGAAATCTGCAGTGTACAGAGTGAAGAGGGTAGGGGACAGTACAGTCCCTTGCGGAGCACCAATGCTGACCACTGACCACAGTGTCAGAAGTGATATCCTTCAGCCTGAGGTGCTGTGGTCTGTCTGTGAGGTAGCTGGAGATCCAAGCAACCAGGAAGGGGTCCACTCACATTCTGTAGAGTTTTTCATGTAGTGCAAGGAGCATGTTAGATAAGATAAGATAAGATAAGATAAGATAAGCCTTTATTCGTCCCGCAGTGGGGAAATCCACATGTCACAGCAGTACAGGGCAGCAGTTAAATATCAAGAACACAAGAACAGTCCAAAAAGGAGGTATACACAAGTTCACATTACTTATTTACACCTTTGAGTATGGATATGAATATAAAAAATGAAATATAAAAATATATGACCAGTGTAAATTATATGCCAGTAAATATACACAATGGGCCTAAACTGAGGTGAGAAATGACAGCTTAGATGTGGAATATTAAATATTAAGTACTAAATACAGGATATTGCACATTGACTTGGTCAAGTATTGCACAGTGAAAGTTACATTTTCACAAGTGCACAAGTGTACTGAGTGTACTGAAAAAGCAGTATATGGTACATGGTCTATTGGGAGCAGTGCTGGTTATACAGTCTAACAGCTGCAGGAAGGAAAGACCTGCGATATCGCTCCTTCACACACTTTGGGTGAAGCAGTCTGTGGCTGAAGGAGCTCTCCAGAGCTGTTAAAGTGTCCTGCAGGAGGTGGGAGTCATTCTCCAACATGGATGACAACTTGGTCATCATCCTCCTCTCTCCCACCACCTCCACTGGGTCCAGGGGGCAACCCAGCGCAGAGCTGGCCTTCTTGATGATCTTGTCCAGTCTTTTCCTGTCCGCAGCCGAAATGCTGCTGCCCCAGCATGTAACTCCATAGAAAATGGCAGATGCAACAACTGAGTCATAGAATGTCTTTAGGAGCGCCCCTTGCACTCCAAAAGTCCTCAGTCTCCTGAGCAGATAGAGTCTGCTCTGACCCTTCTTGTAAAGTGCAGCAGAGTTATCAGTCCAGTCCAGTCTGTTGTTGAGGTGAACACCCAGGTTCTTATAAGATGTCACCATCTCAATGTCCATTCCCTGTATGTTCACTGGTGTTGAAGGGGAGTGAGTGCCCCTGCGGAAATCCACCACCAGTTCATTGGTTTTCCCCGCGTTGATCTGGAGGCGGTTCCGCTGGCACCAGTAGATGAAGTCCTGTGTGAGTTCCCTGTATTCCCTGTCGTCCCCATCTGTGATGAGGCCGACGATGGCAGAGTCATCAGAGAACTTCTGCAGGTGACAGGTTGGTGAGTTGTGTGAAACGTCTGCAGTGTAGAGGGTGAAGAGGAACGGAGCCAGGATCGTTCCCTGCGGGGCCCCCGTACTGCAGGCAACTGTGTCAGACACACAGTCCCGTGTCCTCACATACTGTTGACGGTTGGTGATGTATTCCATAATCCAGAATGTGAGTCGCAGGTCCACCGCTGTGTTCTCCAGCTTATCCCCCAGGAGTGCTGGCTGGATGGTGTTGAACGCACTGGAGAAATCAAAGAACATGATTCTCACAGTGCTCCCAGGCTTCTCCAGGTGAGAGAGGACTCTGTGCTGGAGGAAGATGACTCATCCACCCCGATGCCAGACTGGTAGGCAAACTGAAGTGGGTCCATCGATGAACCCACCAAGGGGCAGAGATGAGCAAGGACCAGTCGCTCCAGGGTCTTCATCAGGTGAGATGTTAGAGCCACCGGCCTGTAGCTGCTGAGGTCCTTGGGGTGCGGAATCTTGGGGACAGGCACCACGCAGGATGTCTTGCACAGCTGTGGCACCCTCCCCAGCTTCAGGCTCAGGTTGAACATGTGCCGAACAACCCTGCACAGCTGGTCTGCGCAGGTCTTCAGGAGCCTGGAGCTGATGCCGTCCGGACCCGCCACCTTCCTCGCCTTGATCTTCCGCAGCTGGTTTCTCACCTGGGATGTTGTGAGGGTCAGGTTGGAGCAGGGGGGCTGTGTGCTGGTGGGTGTGGGGAGGTGGGTTGAGCTGATGAGCTGATCCGTGTAAGGTGGCTGTGAGCTGAGAGTCGTAGGAGGGGAGGAGGGGGTGGAGCAGTACACTCGAGGTGTTGATAAGGGGGCTTGCAGCAGGGAGGGCTGGGCCGGGGGAGGGGCAGATGGCTGATCAAATCTATTGAAGATTGAATTCAGCTCATTAGCCCACTTCAGGTTCCCCGCAGCCTGGGAGTCAGGCTCCTTGTGATGGTTTTCAGACCCCTCCAGACTCCGCTGATGTTCTTTTGCTGCAGCTGTACCTCCATCTTCCTTCTGTAGCTGTTCTTCCCCTCCCTGATCTTCCTTCTCAGCTCCCTCTGCACAGCCTTCAGCTCCTCTTTGTTTCCTGACTTCAAGACCCTCTTCTTCTTCTTAAGGAGAGCATTAATGTCAGGATTAATCCAGGGTTTGTTATTGGTGAATTATTATTGGTAAATCCGCTGGTTCTCCAGCTCATCCACCTTACTCGACAGTGAGTTAGCGTTGCCCATTATCACGGAGGGAAGCAACGGTTTGAACCACCTGCGGTTCTCTGCTAGCCTTGCCTTCAGCTTAGCCCCGGCTCCTCAGCCCCGCTGAGATGTCGTGTCTCAGCCTGTGCGCAGTGGTCCTTAGAGCCAGCAACTCCTCTCTGGAATAGAGGGCTGGCTCTTGTGTTTGTGTCCATAATATTCATGGGATACATGTTTTAAAAACTTCTCGTGGAAGTTCAAGTAGAAAAACATTTAAAAAATAAGGTAAAAACGTTTGAAATCAAAACAGTGCTGCAACTGGACTGGCTGCCAAATCCTTCAGTGCCATCTTGATCATCAAATAAAAAAATGGACAAGACAATCAAATTACAGGAAGTACCGATAAGTGGAGAAATAAAATAACAAAATGAATTAAAAAAAAAAAAAACCTAGGGATACCAGAAAGCGTGTAATAGGTTGCTTCGCTTTTGTTTTTTTGTTTTTTTTGTTTTGTTTTTGTTTTTGTCTTTGTTTCTATTGCAAAAGGGCACTGTGTTGTGATTATGTATATGTGTTATTATGCTATGAAAAATAAATAAAAAGAGATATGGGAAAAAAAAAAAAAAACGGGGGGGGGGCAACTATAATAACGGTCATAATAAATGAATAAATAAATATACATATTCATCAGCTCAGTAGTTCAGATATTGGTTTTCAGCTTCAATATGTAAGGTGTCTATATGCAGTTAAAAAAAGGCTGTCAGATTTTGTGAAATGCCTGTAGGGAACCTTTCAAGGAGAATCTGATTTTCGTAAGTCTCACACATAATAAAATTTCTTGATTCCATGAATCGTATAAGATTTAAGTTAGGGATTTTTGTGTTGGCCAATTAGAAAAGTGAGGGAATTGATTTTGCACAAAATGCCAGATCTGGAAGATACATAATAAATGAGCCTGAGAGAGATTTAATTTTTTGTATAAGTCTGAAAATGAAGGGGAAATACCATCAATGTATAGGTAATCAAGGATGTGCAGATCATTATTTGACGAGGATTCAAAGGCTAGGTCAGAAAAGGAGCGAAGAAATAAAAGTGAAGTGTAGCAATGTCAATTGTTTGCGATGTTTCCAGTTTAAAAGAGGTGATTCCAATGTTATATGCAAAATGTTTGGGAGCTGGAGAAAACATGTCTACTCCTCACTCAGCATTACTGGAAGACCAAGATGGTTTACTTTGATTGAACGTGGAGAATAAAGAGATGAAGGGATGAATCCTCTTCACAGGTGCCTGAATCTCATCTTCTACCTGGAGAAGAACTGATTTTACTTCCAGAGCAGTGATGGGAAGAACGGTGTTAAAATAAACGGCCAAACTATTTTCTTCAGTAATGGGTAATCTAACTAATTACTGTTTCCATAGTGTTACATACTGTTACAATACCGTTACCGTTACCGACAATTAAATGTTAGCAACTAAAGTTACTCATTGAAACTCCTGTCATCTGACTCAGCTCTCAGCCACAGGGGCTGCACAGCTGTTTAGTTTTGTCTTTGGTGAGGGAGGAGGGAGTGACGAGACAACCACATAGGTGATGATGATTGGCTAAGGTTGAGTAAGCTTTCGTCGTAAGCCAATAAGAGGCAGCGTTCGGTTTACACACACACACACACAGCAGCCCCAACAGAGGTCAGCTGCTGCAGCGGCGAGTCTGGAGGGAAAGTTGATGTTTTCAAAGTGGAAGTACAGACACTACTTTATTCCCCTTGAGGCAAAAGGCAAGAACGTACATGTGACATGCACATTATGTCCCGAAGAGAAGTGTTTGTCCACATCCATTATTAACAACTCTAATTTAATGACACATATGAAGCTCTAGCGAAAGTTCAGCCAGGAAGACATCTATGCTTCTAACCCACAATCTATTTCTCATCTTCCTACTGCGCATGCTCATGCTCATTTTCCACTGCAAGTGTTCAGGGCGGTCACTGGCAATCAGCTGACTCTCCAGCTGTTCTCTCCCATTCAAAAGCACGGTGACACTCCCTCATTGCTAACCAATCATTCTTATGCTCTCCTTTTAAATTACGTTTGCTCTCTGCCCTAACGCTTGCTCGCCGATGATCCGCGCTCCCCTGCCATCAATTCAATGTGCTTTCAACAAGTTTAAGATCTCTTTGGAAGTTATTAGTCCGGCTGTCATTGCCTTCACATTTTCAGACTTGATCTTATTCATGAAGGTTTACTCACTTCCATCTCTATCCTGCTCAAGGCATTAACCCAGCTCCTGGTTTGGTGCTTCTCATTCGCAAGCCTCGCACAAAGACGTGATGCTCGAAAAAATCCCTCAAACACCAGCCCTTCCACCGCTCCCGGTCGGAAACGCTCCAGGTACAGCAACCGTTCAGCTGCTACAGCCAGCTCCAGCAGCCTGTTTCTGCGATCAGCAAACGCCATCCGGCAGATCCACTCTGTTTGTAAAGTACTTGAGATGACTTTCATTGTGATCTGACACTATTTCAAATAAGACTGAATTGAAATTGTATCTCCCATCCGGCTTCTCAGGATACATTTGCCACCACCACCACCAGTGCAGGAC
>JBBMOC010000415.1:20454-50533 GCA_037975185.1 Centropyge bicolor
TATTTCAAATAAGATTGAATTGAAATTGTATCTCCCATCCGGCTTCTCAGCCTCCATTTGCCACCACCACCACCAGTGCAGGACTCTGGGGGGGGGGGGTTCTCTTGCGCTGGCTCAGATTGTATGTCTTCAATCATGATGTCTCCACCCAAAGACTCTCTGTCAAGTTGCTTATGAATATTTCATGTCATAATAAATTATCTTTTTTCTCAAACTCGTCTCTCCTGGTTGAACTCTCAACGGCACATACTCCTACACAACTAGTGGCCAAAAACACTGACATTGAAAATAGTTGAACAGTACAGTATGTAGAGAGAGTTAAAAGCACTTAATTGTTATATTGATATATTGTTAAACTGTATTTTTGTGATGAACAAAATATTGAAGTACAGTATGTCTATCAGCTGTGGTCTGTTGAGGTGCAATAAATTTTGAGAGTTCTGTGTAAGTGCCTGTCTATGCAGTTCTACTCTGTGCAACTGGCTTGTGAAACCTGCTTACAAATGTTTTTAAATTCTTCTACATATTTAAACTTTTGTCATGGTCTGGGGTTTTGTGTTGTGGGATTTTGTTTTGTATTTTCCTCTTTCCCCTTTTTGGTCAAGTACCCGTGGATGGAGGCGTGGCTGGTCTCAGCTCTCTCCGACCCGAGCCTGGGTAGACGAGGCACACCAGTTCCCAATCGTCAATCACACCCTCTACATAAGCCTGGCTCCTTCTCCTGTGAATTTCCCCACTGTGGGACGAATAAAGGCTTATCTTATCTTCTCCACTCCGGTGCCAGATTATTCCACCTTCCATGGTGAATCTAGCTTCGAGCCAGCCCGAATCAATGCAGATCTTCCTTCCCTGTGATTTATGCTGTTCTCTTTTCCAGTTCTCCATGTGCCTCTCTGCCACTCTCCCTCCCAAGCTCCAGCCGTAACCTGCTTCCCGTACTTCACCTGTGGCCGCCACTCCTCACTCCACAACCACCAGCCAGCCTCCAGCCACTGCGACCTTAGTTTTGCCTTTGACCCCTTTTTCCATTTTTTACATTAAAGACTGTTAAACTTCGCCTGTGTTTCTGCCTCTGCTTCTCGGTCCAAAAGACAAACCCTAACAACTTTAAAAAAGAGTAAAGCAATAGATAATTTTCTGGGTAACTAATTACTTTTATAGTGGTGTAATTCAGTTACTAGTAACTACAACTAGTTACTAGTAACTTTTTAAAAGTAACATGCCCAACACTGTTCATGAAGCAGCTTCATTGAATACAGTTATCAATGATCAACTTTCCCCTGAAAGATGAATCAATAATCGACAATAATTTCACAGAAAGTCTGAAGCAAATATCAAACACAAAGTCTGAGAGGAGATGAATCAAAGTGCTGCTCAGAGACAGAGAAGTCACTGCTTACCATCGTACTGGGGGAGAGACTTATGTGTGACATGTGCTAGTCTGTGTGTAAGAACCCTTGATTTAGGAAAAGACTGGAGATGGTGAATGTGCTGACCACCTTCTTCTGTACTTGGTAGCTGAAGACGCCACGTGCTGCTCCAGGAGAAGGATTGGACTTTTAATCTTTTGGAACTCTCCTGATCAGATACCTGGACTGACCTTTAAACTGTTATATATTGTTTTATTGTATTTATTAGGATGGTTTTCTGGTTTGAACTGGTTGTATGAATAAAACTTGCACCTGCCACCTGCATGTTGTTTTGAGCCAGCACCGCTCCCCAGTTAACATTTTAGTGAGTCATTGTTACATCCCCGAATGGTGTGGTCAGGATTTCTACTGGGTTGAGTAACTGGCTCATTCAGCATGCAGGAAGCAAACGCACAGGCCATAGGGCTGTCAGTCATGCCATTTGTAATGAAGGACCCATGGATGGAAAATGAGTATATGGTGAGTGTTCAGAAACTAGGTTGAAAGAGTAGACGGATGCCCTCAAGTCACATGGCGTAGTTCTAGGGACGAGAACACTTTGAGCCAGCGGAGATGTTACAGGCTGAAGAGTCATTTGGCATTTGCCACTAACCACCTCCACCTGCAAAGGCAACGGGAATTTCCCCACTGTGGGACGAATAAAGGCTTATCTTATCTTATCTTATCTTATACAGTGGATGCTCATTGATGCGCTGCACTTTATAAACAGGGCTAATTGGAAGGGGGCAGGTGAGTGGAGGGGAGGAAGTGGATGGACACAGTGACACTACGGAGCAGAAAGGATGGAGCTGGGATGGACCAGGGAAGGTGAAGGCGCCAGGCTACGGCCGGGTCACCAAGACTGAGCAACCGGACCAGGAGAGGAGCAACCGCAGGAGCTAGGAGCGCGTTTGAAGGGTGATGCCATTCCCGTACGCTGCCACAACAGGCCCCCACAAGAAACATGACCCACCCCCTCCCCTCAGTCTAAGTCTCCCTCCCATTGTCTACTAGCAGTACTAGAATATACCGATCTATCTGGTGTACAGTCGGACTTGTGCCGACATTATCAGGAGGGAATTACTCACCACCGTACTGGGGGAGCAACTTCTGTTCTTGCATAGGTCTTTTGATAAACTTGATATGTTTAGATAGTTACTCCTGCATGGGTATTTGATTTGGGTGTTTGATTTAATGCTTGTTTGACTCTCTGGTGTTTGAACTATTTGGTTAATTCAGTTTTTTTATCCCCGTGTACATTTCACTGGTAGAAAGAACCCTTGATTTAGGAAAAGACTGGAGATGATGAATCTGTTGATTGATGGTGAATGTGCTGACCACCTTCTTCTGTACTTGGTAGTTGAAGACGCCACGTGTTGCTCCAGGAGAAGGATTGGACTTTTAATCTTTTGGAACTCTCCTGATCAGATAGCTGGACTGACCTTTAAACTGTTTTATTTTATTATTATTATTTTACTTATTGTTTTATTACTATTAGGATGGTTTTCTGGTTTGAACTGTTTGTATTAATAAAACTTGCACCTGCCACCTGTATGTTGTTTCGAGCCAGCACCGCTACCCAGTAGGTTTTACATTTTAGCATATTTACTGAGTTGTTTAATTAAAAGTCACCCCACACCGGTGCTTAATTTAATACAGTTATCAATGATCAACTGTCCTCTAAAAATGAATCAATAATCAACACAGGACAAAGTGATGTGTCACAGCTCACAGTTCTTTATTACTGTCACTTCATACAATCATTCATTCAGACACCAGGTGATCGGGTCATTAAACAGACTGGTCCACTCCCACGAGTGGATGGAAGAACAGTGAGGAGACGATTTCACAGACAGTCTGAAGCAAATATCAAAGACAGAGTGTGAGAGGAATCGAAGTGCTGCTCAGAGACAGAGCAGCTGCAGCTGAGAGCGAGTGAATGTATGAACGCTCAGTGGTTCATCAATTCTCATCTGCACACAGCAAAGAAAGAAGCCAGTGAAAGAGCTGAGGCCTGATCCATGAAGCCGGGTCCCGGACCCCCTCAGTGTGGCTGCATTGAGTTCCAGCTCAGTCCTGCTGTCAGAGCCCACCTCACATTTCTGTGGCAGCTCAGTGCTTTGAATCTCACGCTGTGTGTGAAAACACACTGGCAGCTGCTTTGTCAGCGTCCGCACCGTCCTGGACGTCTGTTTCCTGTCAGTGAGCGCAGCTCGAAGATCACATGTTTCTCTCTGAGTTGGTTCACATCAGACGCCTGATGAAGCCAATCGGCTCAGTGAGGGTTAGAACACAGCGCCCCCTCCTAACCGCTCCTTTGAACTGTGACTGTGCTGATCACAGATCAGCTGCTGCGGCTCAGACCACAACATTTACAGGGAGTTCAGTCTCCACCCTCAGAGAGTCGAGCTGCTGGAACACAAACAGACCTGCTGGCTAAAGAGAGCAGAGAGAAGATGGAACACAATGCAGCAAACAAGCCCCTGATCTGGAGACGTGTGTGAGAGAAGCCACACCCAGGGACTGGAGAACAGCTTCCAGGCCTGAGTCCACGCTTCTCTCAGACAGGTGGTCCAGGTGACCCAGCCCCTTCATGACATCATCAGCTGCACTTGTTCCCTTTGATGAAGAGGAAGGTTCCGGCGGCCACGCCGAGCAGACCGATGGTCAGACCCAGGCCACACAAAACTGCAGGTCCAACACTGGGCTGGACACTAGTCTTCTCCACATCTGGAGGCAGAAAACACACAGACATCAGTCACCTGCATCAGCTGCTCTTGGCTCCATTCAGCAGCTGTTTCTCTGGATGTGTGTGAAGTGAAATCAAGTGTTCTCACCCCAGATCCTGCTCAGTGGCTGTTTCAGGCTCATGTGATTCACGGAGCAGTTGTACATGTCTCCCGGCTGGGGGGTGAACTCCAGTCTGGACAACTGGTTGAAGGAACCGTCTTTGTTGGGGAAGGCAACGTTGCTGCTGCTTCCTTCAGTCACGTTCTGTCCGTTCTTGGTCCAGGAGAAGGTCACCGGAGCAGGATAGAAACCAGTCACATGACAGATGAGGACGTTCTTCTGTCCCAGCTCCACGTTGTTTCTGGTGTAGATCATCAGACTGGAGGGAGGATCTATCCACAAACAGAGCTCAGACATGAGTGTTAGCAGTTCTATTATCAGAGAAACTCAAATCCAAACATTGAATTCATCAGTGAGGACAATCAGCAGCTTCAACAGGAAGCAGACGGCTCAGGTCTGCTCTGGTCCTGAGGCCCCTGCTTCCTGTCTCCATCCTTTAAATGTGCTGACTCACTGAGCGTCAGCTGCCTGTTTGAACCTGACTGCAGCTTTGTGAGGGCGATTGAAGGCAGACTGAGGACGGACGAGGAGGGGACGCATCAGGTCTGTGGACTGTTGGACCCCTGAAGACGAGTTTAAACGTGGGCTCTGTTTCACTGATGTTAGTGTTTCTCTGTAGCTCATCGATCAGAAGCAGACTCGCTCTGTCTGGACTGAACAACATGTCCAGGTGTTACTGTTCAAGTCAACTTCACAATGAGTCAGTTTAATGTTGAGGCTGAAAAAGGTGGAGCTGGTTTTAAATTCTCAGGAGCTTCTAAATGTCCCCAGGGATCAATGAAGTCTAATCACATCTCATGCTAATCTATAATGTTACATAAGTGTTTATTTATTGTTTATTAATGATGTGAATCTGCAAAGTAACGAACACTTAAAATGTTAAACTGTGACCTGTCTGAAATGGACCCAAGTATGAAGTTGCATCAAATGGAAATAGTGAAATAAAGTATATATACTTAAGTAATGTACCTAACTGCAGTACTTGAGTAAGTGGATTTATTCAATTGATCTGATTTCAGTGACAATGAGGTTGAAGTGCTTGAATGAAAGACTATGTGTCTTAATGAAGCTGAGTTTGTCTGTGAATTATTACAGGAAACAGTCCGCCCACTCCAACTTTGCATCAAATGTCATATATACTTTGACACTGTTTCAGCTATCGGTTGTTCAAACTGAGGTTTGGCCACTGCAGGAGGTCGAACATTCTCTTTATCTTCAGTGTCTTTTGCTCATTGATAAAGTTTTACAGCATCTTTTAACAATGGTGGCTAAAAAGTTTCCACAGTGAAACTGAACCTGCTTGTTGTGTTGTTGCCATGTCGGAGAGCAAAGGTCAGCTGGAGGTAAAGATAAGATAAACCTTTATTCGTCCCACAGTGAGGAAATTCACTTAAAGACACAAAGACGCAGCATGAAAACAACCTGGAAGCAACAGCCTCATGTCAAATCTCGACCTCGAACAGAGGCTCTGGTCAAAATATTGATTGATCAGTCAGCTACACCACAAACAGGATCAGGGACTGGATCAGTTTTTCTTTCTTCCATTTATCTCTTCTCTTAAACATGCTGTATGTAACGTCTGCCACTAGGGGGCTCTCAACCAATACCATGAGAACAAGAGACAACCAAATGAAGCGCACTGTGAATGTTTGAATGTTGTTGGAAACATTTGAGAAAATTCAGCAAAAAAACATTTAACAGGTTGACGGTCGAGATTTTAAAGCAGCAATAGGACATAATATCCCTTAATCAGCTCTGCTGAGTTGCACTGAAACACACACACACATACACACAGAAACACACATTTACAATAAATATGAAAGTTAAATGTCTCCAAAAATAATTTTATGCTGATTTTATGAGCACATATATTTTACTGTATTGTGCACATCTGTATTATTATTATTATTATTATTATTATTATTGTTATTATTATTATTATTATTGTTGTGCCAAAAAAGGTGAAGACAGCAGAGAAAAAAATAAATATTAGATGTGTTGGTCTTTACCGCTCTTCAGTGGGTCAGTGGTAAGGAGACGTAGCAGTGGCAGGACCATTCTGCAGGACTGTTGAAGAGCCACAGCTTGTTCATACATTCCTTCCCCAAAGCTGATATGATCTATGAAGTCGGGCTGAGGATAGACTCCTCTGTTGTTCTTGTAGTCAGCGTACCACAGCACTTCACTATCCAGAGCAATCACCCTCTGTTCATCAGATTCTGAACAGCCCACGGTCATCATGTCCTCATGTAGAACTGAAGAGAGACAGAAACACAAGGTTCACCTGCTGATTGTTTGCTTGTTGTTCAGTTCTGACTGACAGGAAACAAACAGACTGTTTAAATCATGAGACAGAAACTTACAGTCAGCTGAGACACAGAGGACACAGGAGAGGACGAGGACCATCATCTTCATCTTCATCAGCTCTGTGGACCTGAACCTGAGACCCTGAACCTGAGACCCTGAACCCGTCTGAGACCCTGAATCTGTCTGTGGACTTGAACCAGGCTGAGACTCTGAACTGACAGAAACTGCAGCAGCAGCTGAGCTCTTACACACAGAACAGCCAGTCAGAGTGCAGAGATCATGTGACATCAGTATTCCAGTCCAGTTTCCAAAATGTCTTTTCAAAATAAAGTTACATCTGGAGTTTTCAAAATAAAGTATTTCAATTAAGATGTTGCTGTTGAGTTCAAGAAAACTTCTCAGTTTAATATTTTATTTTGAAACACAAATTTCAAAATATGAATATAGATGACACAGTCAAATAAATCTGAAATAAAATCGGCATTAAAATTCAACTGCTTATTTTATGGCATTATTTATTTTTAATATTTTTTTGATGTATAAAAATTCTCATGTAAACTTTGTTTCTACTTTAATTGCAATACAAAATTCAACATCTGTCTGCGTCATTATTTTTTTAATTTAATTAATTTCACAAAGATGAAATAAAAATACAATAAGTTTGATCAGATTTTCAGATGGAAGTAACTAAGTACATTTACATTTAGAACACAGTTGTTCTTAACTTGAGTACTTCTACTTCCTGTTACTTTCTCCTTCTCCACAGCTCAGAGAGAAATACTGAACTTTTTACTTCACTAAATTTATCTGACAGCTTCAGTTACTGATTCAGATCTTTCATTTAAAACAGTTTAGTTGAAACTATTTAACAGAATTTGTTCATGTGTATGATGCAGTTAAAATCAGTTTCACTTTGATCAGTTCCAGTAAAAATACTGCAAACATCAATAAATCAATGATGATGATCCAGTGACATGATAACGTAGCACATACTGAGGTCATTCTGCATCATGAGGACTTTCACTTTGATTCTGTCAGTATATCGTGTTTCTAACTCTTTGATGCTTCCATTGGAAATAAAGGACTTTTACTACTTTACACTGTGGGACTAGTACTTGGTCCACAGTACAACATCTGAAGACTTGTACCACAGTAAAAAATGTGAGCACTTGTACCACAGCTGCTGTTTTCAAAGTAAATGATGAAATGATTTCTTGTGTTTAAAGGTAAATTTCAGCCAATCCTGATTTCACACTAATTCTCTTTCATCCTGCAGCTCAGTGAGGAAGAGTCGGCTGATCACATCCTCATGAATAAGATGTTCCGAACATTTTGACATTTGAAACGTTGTCTGTGCTGAAACTCATTTAGATCAGATTCAGAGTAAAGTAATCTTGGTTAATAACTGTCTCTGTAATTGAATGTACTACATTAAAACTCTATGATACTGTGCTTTGATTACACTTATGATCACAGCTTTTGTCTCTTCTGTTCAAACAGAGATTAAACATTTCTTTACATTCAAACATGAATAGATTCAAAATTGACACAAAAACTGTTTATTGACGGTTTAAGCTCCTCATTAGGTCAAAGTATCCTGTTGTATTATGTAGTATTATGTTGTATCAAGTAGTATTATGTTGTATCATGTTTTCAGTGGTGTTCAAGTTCAAGTTAAATAGGACCTGTGCCTACAGGCAGGGAGGAGAGAATACATTACTACTTTTTCTTTTTCTTAAATACCATTTTTTTTTGTTGTTGTTTTATTGGAGTCAAGTGTCAAGGTTCAGAGAAGAGCTGAGTCTCTTCTTAAAGCCTGAGAGCGACTCTGCAGATGAACAGAGTTCGGTGACTCGTTCCGGGGAACCACAGAAGAGCAGAGTCTGGCTCTCCTCCTCGGGCCCTTTGAGGCGGCTGTATCAGGCCTTTCATTGGCCGAGCGCAGTGAGCGGCAGGGACTGCAGACCTGAATGAGGAGTTCAGGTCGGAGGGAGCTGTTTCTGTTGTAGCTCTATAGACAGGTGATGCAGCAGCAGCTGGAGCCAGTGGAGCCCTCTGAACAGGGACAGGTGCTGCTGTTGGCTGGTTGGAGACCAGACGAGCTGCTGCATTCTGGGTCATCTGCAGAGGTCTGAGCGTGCATGGAGGGAGGCCTGCCAGTCAGGAGTCTGATATGACAAGAGCCTGGACCAGGAGCTGTCTGCATGTTCAGACAGGAAGGGTCTGATCCTCCTGATGTTGGACAGAGCAAATCGACATGATCGAGCAACAATTCCAATTTCAATTCAATTTTATTTGTATAGCACCAAATCACAACAAAAGTTAGCTCAAGGCACTTTATATACAGAGCAGGTCTAGACCACACTCTTTATGATATTATTTATAGAGACCCAAAAGTTCCCATCATGATCAAGCACTTGATGCAACAGTGGCGAGGAAAAACTTCCTTTTAACAGGCAGAAACCTCGGACAGAACCAGGCTCAGTGATGGACAGACATCTGCCACGAATCTATGATCTTTATGATGTGGATCAGTGGAACCCAACACATATTCTCTTCTGGGCCAACTGTCAGACTTTGCTACCATGAGGGGCATAAATTGTACCTGCACATCCTATTCCTCCTCTGATATTGCAGAGATATGACCAATCCACCATTGGTGGTCAGACATGCAACATGTTCTCATGTCTGACAGGGTGTGACCTTCTGTCACAGCATCTATGAAAGAAATTGACCAGTTATTCAAATGCTTCAAATAGAAAAGTCTACATAGATAGAACTTAATTTGTGTAATTGATCGTTGTGAGATTTGTAAATCATTTATCATAATTACAAATACACTACATATACAGTATGTATAGTCAAGAGAATTTGAATTAATACTGATGTAGCATGTGATGAAACCTTGTGAATGGAATTTTCACGTTTTCGTGTCATAAAACCTTCTATATTCAACAGCCTTAATTCAATGGTTTTCTTCACAGCACCAGCTTCATATTTGGTGCATATATCAGACCTTGCTCTTTTCACTGATCTCATTTGTTTTCTGGTAAACCTTGTCAAATTTTTGCTATAAGCATCATAAATACAGACATGACAAGCTTTTTTCAATTTTTAGAGGCCTATAAATGAGAAAGTATCATAGAATTAGAATCGTGTGTGAAAATTTAAACCATTTAGTGTGAACAGTTCAAAAGTTATCAGCCATCAAACTATGGATGTTTGATTGTAACACTGGTTTCTATGCTGAATATGAGGCCACGCCCCCTTTTGAAGGCTTAATATTTCTGAAACCAGTGGAGATATTGGCCTCAAATTTTGTACAGCAGTTATTAACAACAAGGACATTACAATAAAAAAAATGAACAAAATCTGAGATGGTCAGTTGGGAACTTTGTCTAAAATCTGGTGATTTGGTATGGAATTACCCTAAGCGTAAGTTTCAGCTTCATGATGTTAAGGAGTTGTGTTTGGACCAGAGGCAGGAGCAGAGAAAAAAAAAGAGAAAAGAAAGAGAAAAAGAAAAAGATTTTTGCATAAAAGAAAAAAGTCTTTTATGCAAAATAAACAAGGCAAAACTCAGGTGGAGATGGCTAGAGGCTGGCTGGTCGACTGATGAACTGGTAGCGCTGGCTGCGGCGGTGGTTGGAGACCGGGGAACTGGAGCGACGGGGACACAGGATGAAGGGCAGTAGCGAGGCACACGGAGAACTGGAAAAAGACAAAAATGTAAGCCACAAGGGAAAAACAGACTCTGACAATCCGGAGGTAGCGTGTCGTGATTGCATGAAAATGCTAGATTGCTAGATAGGGAGCTAGATTCACCATAGAAGGCAGAATAATCTGGCACAGGAGTGGAGTCAGGGCCAGGTTTATGTGGGAAGTGGTTGATTACAATTGGAAACCGGTGTGCCTCATCTGCCCGGCTCAGGGCAGAATGAGATTCGCACCAGCCATGCCTCCAGCCACAGACACTGAAAAAAAACAGAAAGGAAAAGACACACAAACACAACCAAAGCCAAACACAAAGAGCCAGACCATGACACATGAAATCTACAATAAAAAAGGTAGAATATTTCTTAGATTGAAAACTAATTTCTATGAGGGGAAGATTTTAGCTAGACAAGTGAAAGGAAAAGACTCCTCAAGCATAATCTCAGCTATTAAACAATGGGGATAAATTGGTAACCTCAGCAGCAGATATAAACAAGACATTTCAACAGTATTATGAGAAACTGTATACATCAACAGTTTCCTGTAGTGATGACCAAAGGGAGCAAGAACGATTTTTCTCTAATATTGATATGCCCAAACTTGATACAGATGAATCAACGAAGTTAAAGTCACCTATAACTGAAGGGGGAATAAAGAAAGCTGTATCACTGGTGAATACTGGGAAATCACCAGGTAATGATGGATTTCCTGCAGTATGATAAAGTGATGATTTTTTTGATGAGTATGATAAAGAATACATAGACATTCTGGTCCCAGTATCCCAGTATTGGTGAAGGTGTACTATGTGAGCACAGTCTCAGTCCCAGCACGTTAAAAGCTGATGCTTGGTCAGGGCCCTTTAACGTTGGTTTCTGACACACAAGGTCTTCCCAGCGTCCTAATCAGACGTAGCGGGTTAGCAACACAGTCTCACTCTCAGCACGTCAGAAACCGACACTAAAGTGGCTTCGGTTTTTGATGTGCTGGGGGTGAGAATGCGTTGACTATGTTTATTAGGTGTTAATGGGTTCCCCCAGCTTATTGTGACTTACACCCCAAAATATTAGTCCTACCTTTGATTTATCTATTTCAATGGATTCCTGGACCATAAAAACAGACCCTTAGCAACTGGAATCACATCGATATCATTTTTAGTTTAATAGTTACACTCGAAAATCAACATTTCCGTAATGGCGGTTTTCCGGATCACCATCAAAATTTAATCATTGGTTCCTTGTCCCAGAAAGGGCATTTCCTGAAAATTTCATCAAAATCTGTCCATAACTTTTTGAGTTATGTTGCAAACAAACAAACAAACAGACAGGCAAACCAACGCCGGCAAAAACATAACCTCTTTGGCGGAGGTAATTAATACATTTATTGCAGCTTGCTCGATCTAAAAATGTTCCAATAGCGGCCATCTCCCTGGACGCCGAGCAGGCCTTTGATAAGGTAGAATAGGGCTTTCTCTTTTCTGCTTTGTCACATTTTGGGTTTGGTCCCTGTTTCTCTCAGTGGGTAGAAATATTATAAAAAGAACCAAAAGCAGCAGTAATAACCAATGGAGTGGTATCACCTTTTTTTTTGGCCTTTCTAGTCAGGAGTGCTCTTTCAGCCCTTTATTGTTTATATTTTTTTAGAAATCCTGGCTGTCAGTGTCAGGGAAAACACAGGAATCAAGGGAGTGGAGTGTGGCGGCCAACAACACAAATTATTGTTATTTGCGGATGATATCCTGGCTGTGATGATGGACCCTGAGATGTCCCTGTCTTACGTGATGGAAGCTATTCAGTCCTACTCTAAACTGTCAGGCTACACAATTAATTGGGAGAAGTCAGAGACAATGCCATTGACTTCATTATGGCACCCTTACATGGTGGAAATTTTTAAATTTAGATGGGTACCAAAGGGCAAGAAGTATCTCCATGTTAAACTCAGTCAAGATCTTGGAGAGTTGCCTTGGTTAAACTTTAACCCTCTATTACAAAATATTTAAACAAATTTAGAGAAGTGGGAGAAAATTAAACTTACGCTGTGGGGAAAAGTTAATATTATCAAAATGATAAAAGCTCCTCAATTTAATTATTTAGTCATGATGCTGCCAATCACAATACCGCCTGCCATTTTTAAGAAATATGATGACATGTTTTTTTTATGGGAGAGGAAGAAAGCTTGGATTAAACTAAGCAAATTTAGTTTAATCCAAGCTTTCAAGGAGAAGGGGGGATTGGGTTTACCAGACCCAAGGCTATATGTCATATCTTTTGAAATGGCTAAATTGGCTAAATACTGGAAACTGACAGATAACAAGCTAGACTGGATAGATATTGAAAATGAGTTATGTTCACCATTAAGTCCAAAGGAGAAGTTACCTCAGCAGAATGACACAACAAATCCAATTCTAGTCCACTCTATAGAAGTATGGACCAAAGTACATCAAATGTACTTCAACCAGGAGAGACGAGTATGTGAAAAAAGATTTATTACAACATATGACATTGATGATGATGATATCAAAGAGAGTCTTTGGCGTTTTGGACTCTGGAGGGAGACTTCTTGATTGAAGATTCACTATCCGAGCCGACGCAGGATAAACCCAGGATAAAAACCAGGATAAACCCCCCACAACAAAAGTCATCAATACCATACTCTTCCTCCCAAACCCAGCGGCGACCCGACTCCATGGGAGAGGGTCGCCGGTGCAGAGGACAATGATGCTTCCCAGGCGAGGCGGTGATGGGGAGGTGGAGGGGCGCGCAGATCACCAGCATGAAAGAGCTAGGGTAGATACAGATCATATTTTAAAAGAAGAGCAACAGCTTGTGAATGGAAGCGTTAATGTCTTCCTGGCTGAACTTGCGCTACAGCTTCATTAAGTGTGGCACCTTGTACAGCCATACGCTTCATTATGGTTCGGTCCTGCCCTTCAGGTTGGTAAAGTGCCAGTTTACTGGTAGCAGTGGCACTCAAGAGGTACATGGGTCACAGGAGATCTATACAAAAATGAACAATTTCTGTCTTAGGAGGAATTAATGAGTCAATTTGAACATGAAGGGAAACAACATTTTTGGAAATATCTACAAATGAGGGATTGTGTAAGACCCCGAACTGGTAACTCTTCAGAGAATTATATTAAGGACTATATGAAGCTGCTGCACAGTGTCACAGTTTTATAAACTAACACATTTCTCAGTAAGTGGGGAGTCTACTAATGTGAAGTTGCTGTACAAATATTCCACAGGACAAATGGTTGGATATGTTGGCAGGTTGTGGGACGTAAGGGAGGCTCAGGTTCACACAGTACAAGATTATACACAGATATTACCATGCCCCTGTGAGATTACATAGAATGAAAGTGATGAATGACAATAAGTGTTGGAAATGTAAAATGGGATTGGGAACTTTTGTTGCACTGTATATGGGAGTTTAAATTGGTGGCTCCATTCTCGGCAAATGTTGTGGGCTTCCTGAGTGAATGGCCTGGTGCTATGAACCCCTGACTCCTGCCATGTAATTGGATTTTTTTTTAAATTTATTTATTTTTATTTTATTTTTATTTATTTTTTTTTTTTGGGGGGGGGGTGTATGGGATATATTTGTTTTGATTGCCTAATTGTATTTATATGAAATGTCAGAAGATGTCTACACCAAAACAAGACTCAACCTTTGTTTAAAAATATCCTGTACTTGTTTGTGTTTTTTGTTTATGTTTCTTAAAAATTCAATACAAATTTAAATGGTAACAACAACAAAAAACCTGTCCCTAACAGAAAAGACCGAAAATAGGACTGCCGCTCATCACTCCAAAAGGAAACTAAGACAAGAAATAAGCACAAAGCTTATAATGGCAAGGCAGTGCAGCAGCAGGTGGAGCCAAGCGGTGGGAGAGAGAGCGAGCGAACACCCATCTGGGCCTTTTAAACATTCCGGCCAATCACCACCAGCCTGGAGCCACTCCAACATACCTGCACTAACAAAACAAACCACAGGGTACCATGGCAACGAAATAGACATATAACCAGGACAACGTAAAACTGCTCCTCCTCTTCATGAAGAGCAGACACTTGTCTTTTTACAGTCTTTGTTTTCTTTCTGCAGGAGGATGAGAAGCTGTCACAGTTTTGCACCCAGGTCTTGGTTTAGTTCTGTCTGTTGTAGTTCTGTTTTGGTTTCCGTTCTATCATTTTTCTATGTCCAGTGTCTTGTCTCCCATCCAGTCTCCATTATGTCACTTAACAGCCACACCCACCTCATCAAGTCACCTGCGTTTTCTGTTGAAGTTAATCACCTGTGCACACTATTCAAGTCAGTTGTTTTTTGTTCATGTTTGCCGGATTGTCACCTTTCTTCACGCCATGTCATGATCACATTCACGTCCTTGTCCTTGTATTTCCTCGCATTTCCTCGCCAAGTCTTGCAGTGAGTTTTTGGTTATACTTTGTTTTATTTTTATTAAAGTCATTTTTTGAATTAGCGTATTGTCTGATGCGCCTGAGTCCGCACCCGCCCGTCATGACAGAACAATCCGGCCAAGTTATGGACTCAGCTCACACTATCATGGAAATTGTGGACAGGTATGGAGCCTCCGCCCAGCGCACTGTGGACGCGCTAGCGGGGTTAAACGAGCTGATGGGCCGTCTGTTGGCTAGCCTTCCGCCCGCACCTGCTTCAGAGTCGGCTAGCCTTGGGCCCGCTAGCCTTCCGCCCGCATCTGCTCCTGAGTCGGCTAGCCTTGGGTCCGCTAGCCTTCCGCCCGCGTCTGCTCCTGAGTCGGCTAGCCTTCGGCCGGCTAGCCTCCTGCCCGCGCCTGCTCCTGAGTCGGCTAGCCTTCGGCCGGCTAGCCTTCTGCACGCGCCTGCTCCTGAGTCGGCTAGCCTTCGGCCGGCTAGCCTCCTGCACGCGCCTGCCTCTGAGTCGGCTAGCCTTCGGCCGGCTAGCCTCCTGCACGCGCCTGCTCCAGAGTCGGCTAGCCTTCGGCCGGCAGGCCTCCTGCACGCGCCCGCTCCAGAGTCGGCTAGCCTTTGGACTGCTAGCCTCCAGCCATGGTACCAGCCCAAGCCACAGCTGCAGCTCCAGGTTCCTAGCTTCCAGCCCAAGCCACAGCCACAGCTGCAGCTCCAGGTTCTCAGCTTCCAGACCAAGTCACAGCCACAGCTGCAGATCCAGGTTCCCAGCCACCAGCCCAAGCCACAGCTGCGGATCCAGGTTCCCAGCTATCAGCTTCCTCCTGATCCTGTCCAGGCTGGGCTGCAGCCACCTCTTGTTCCGGCTGGGTCGCAGTCATCCCTGGATCCTGTCCAGGCTGGGCCACAGCCACCTCTGGTTCCGGCTGGGCCACAGCCACGTCCTGATCCTGTTCCAGCTGGGCCACAGTCATCTCCTGGTCCTGTCCAGGCTGAGCCACAGCCACCTCCGGTTCCGGCTGGGCTGCAGCCATCCTTGGATCCTGTTCAGGCTGGGCCACAGTCTCATCATGACCCTCCTGTGCCCGAGCTGCAGCACCATGACCCTCCTGTGCCCGAGCTGCAGCACCATGACCCTCCAGAGACCAAACTGCAGCACCATGACCCTCCAGAGACCAAGCTGCAGCCTCCAGAACCCCCAGTGCCCGAGCTGCAGTCTCCAGAACCTCCAGTGCCCGAGCTGCAGAACCATGACCCTCCAGAGACCAAGCTGCAGCATCATGACCCTCCTGTGCCCGAGCTGAAGCACCATGACCCTCCAGAGACCAAGCTGCAGCACCATGACCCTCCAGAGACCAAGCTGCAGCACCATGACCCTCCAGAGACCAAGCTGCAGCACCATAACCCTCCAGAGACCAAGCTGCAACACCATGACCCTGCAGAGACCAAGTTGCAGCATCATGACCTTCCAGAGCCCAAGCTGCAGCATCATGACCTTCCAGAGCCCAAGCTGCAGTCTCCAGAACCTCTGGTGCCCGAGCTGCAGTCTCCAGAACCTCCAATGCCCGAGCTGCAGTCTCCAGAACCTCCAGTGCCCGAGCTGCAGCCTCCAGAACCTCCTGTGCCCGAGCTGCAGCCTCCAGAACCTCCTGTGCCCCAGCTGCAGCCTCCAGAACCTCCTGTGCCCCAGCGGCAGCCTCCTGATCCTCCAGAGCCAGAGCGGCAGCCTCCAGAACCTCCAGTGCCTGAACTGCAGTCTTCTGATCCTCCAGAGCCCGAGCGGCAGCCTCCAGGCCCTCCAGTGCCTGAACTGCAGTCTCCTGATCCTTAAGAACCTGAGCGGCAGCCTCCAGACCTGCATGTTTCTCCAGAGTCACAGCTACCGCCTCCTGTTCCTCCAGAGCCACGACCGCTGCCACGACCGCCGCCAGACCCTCCAGAGCCACGACCACCGCCAGACCCTACAGAGCCACGACCTCCGCCAGACCCTCCAGAGCCACGACCACTGCCACGGCTGCTGCCGCACCCTCCTGAGCCCGTGCAGCACCCTCAAGTCCTGCTCCCATGCCGCCGCCGGTCTCAAGTCCTGCTCCCATGCCGCCGCCGGTCTCAAGTCCTGCCTTAATTTTTGTTTTGGGACGTCGGGAGCCGTCCCTTGAGGAGGGGGTTATGTCACAGTTTTGCACCCAGGTCTTGGTTTAGTTCTGTCTGTTGTAGTTCTGTTTTGGTTTCCGTTCTATCATTTTTCTATGTCCAGTGTCTTGTCTCTCATCCAGTCTCAATCATGTCACTTAACAGCCACACCCACCTCATCAAGTCACCTGCGTTTTCTGTTGAAGTTAATCACCTGTGCACACTATTTAAGTCAGTTGTTTTTTGTTCACGTTTGCCGGATTGTCACCTTTCTTCACGCCATGTCATGATCACATTCACGTCCTTGTCCTTGTATTTCCTCGCATTTCCTCGCCAAGTCTTGCAGTGAGTTTTTGGTTATACTTTGTTTTATTTTTATTAAAGTCATTTTTCGAATTAGCATATTGTGTGATGCGCCTGAGTCCACACCCGCCCGTCATGACAGAAGCAAGCACACTGATTGGATGGATGCTGCAGATGTGTTTTTTAAGAGGAGGGTGGACCTGCCTCTCTCCATCTGTCTGTGTGTCAGAGGAAAAGATGGAGAAAGACAGATATTTGATTCATCGCGTACTCTGTCTGTCTGTTGATTCAATAATCTTGCGTTATCAGTAAAATATCAATCAGAGGATTGTAGAGTTCAGTTGTCATTCAAGTATTTATATTATCCTATTTATTGATTGATTTATCTCTTTATTTATATATGTGCTCAAGACTGATCCCTGGCTGAACGATCACACCCGTCTCCTTAGACAGCAATGCAGACAGGCTGAACGGCGGTGGAAAAAGGACAAACTGCATGTATCCCTAGGCTGGTTAAGGGACAGTTTGGCTGCCTACCAGAGTTCTCTCAAGGAGGCTAAGTCCAAATATCTGTCCTCCATTATAGCCAACAGCTCCCACCATCCTAGACTGTTGTTTAACACCATTGACTCTGTTATCAACCCACGCCCCACTGTCTAGTCTGATGCCTCAACCGCAAGCTGTGAAGAGTTTCTCTCTTTTTTTATTGACAAAGTGGCAGCAGTCAAGCAGAATATCATGACATCAGGGTCATGTCCCCTGATGTGTGCTCCTCCTACAAAACCTGCTGTTCTTGAGCGGTTTGAGACTATTTCTTTGTCGTTTCTCACTAAGGTAGTTAGTGGCATGAAACCCACTAACTGTCCCTTAGACATCATTCCGGCCAAATTTTTAAAGGAGGTTTTTAATTCCGTTGGGTCAAGTCTGCTTGTTTTTATAAACACCTGTCTTAGTTCTGGGTCTGTCCCAGCTGCCTTCAAGCATGCTGTAGTCAGGCCCCTCCTTAAAAAACCGTACCTTTACCCCTCTGTGCTGTCCAATTTCAGGCCTGTCTCCCATCTGTCTTTTCTGTTTAAGGTTTTAGAAAATGTTGTTTTTATTCAATTGCAGACATTTTTAGAGGAAAATTCAGTCATTGAGAAATTCCAGTCTGGTTTCAGATCCCGACATAGCACTGAATCAGTACTGCTAATAGTGCACAATGACATTGCCTCATCTGTGGATGCTGGGAATCCCGCGGTGCTGGTGCTGCTTGACCTCACGGCGGCCTTTGATACAGTTGACCATGCAGTCCTTGTATCTCGCCTAGAGCAGTATGTTGGCATCCGTGGCACCGCTCTCCAATGGTTTAGGTCATACCTGGCAAATAAGACCTTCGCTGTTATGATTGGTGACCTATGTTCCTCACATGCATCCCTCCCTTGCGGGGTACCACAGGGGTCCATTCTTGGCCCTATTCTGTTTTCTCTGTATATGTTACCTCTGGGATTAATTATAAGAAAACACAAACTGTCTTTTCATTTTTATGCTGATGACCTGCAGATATATTTGCCGATGAGGCCCAATGAAAGAACTGCACTCACTAAACTACTGGACTGTATTACTGATGTAAAGCAGTGGTTGGCACTACACCTAAATGACAGCAAAAACAGAATTAATCTTATTTGGCACGTCTACTATGTCGAATGCTTTTAACACAAACTCTGGCACTCTGCCCCCCTTTTTCAAACCACTTGTAAAAAATCTTGGGGTAATGTTCGACAATGGGCTTAAATTTGATAAACAGATTAGTTCTGTTGTGAAAACGAGCTTCTTTCAGCTCCGCCTCCTGGCCAAAGTGAAGCCGTTCCTTAGCCGACAGGACCTTGAGAAGGCAATGCATGCATTCATCAGCTCCAGATTGGACTATTGTAACGCCCTTTACGTTGGCCTCAGCCAGTCCTCAATTTCACGTCTTCAACTTGTGCAGAATGCTGTTGCCCGATTTTTAATGAGCACGTCCAGACATGAACACATCACCCCTGTGTTGTCATCACTCCACTGGCTTCCAGTTCGTTTTCAAATTGATTTTAAAATCCTGTTGTTTGTTTTTAAAGCAATTAATGGCCTGGCTCCCTCTTATCTGTCTGAGATTTTAACTATTCGTGATCATGGTAGGGCCTTGCGCTCCTCGGGTCAGCTTCTTTTAGTAGTTCCAAGGTCAAGATACAAACAGTGGGGTGATCGCTCTTTTGCTGTCACTGCTCCCAGACTGTGGAACAAACTGCCCCCCGACATTCGCACCACTACTGATCTTTGCCTTTTCAAATCGAAGCTAAAGACCCACCTTTTTAGATTGGCTTTTAATTCTGTCTAGAGTGGTCTTGTTTGTCTGCTTGTTCTTATTTTTATCTCATATATTCGGAAGGCTTCCAATAACCTGCAGCACTGTGGCACTTTCCGTTGTCAAAAACCTGTTTTTATGTATTGTTTTTTTTTATCCATTATGTATGTATTATATCTATGTATTGCTTTTATGTACTGTTTTTATGTATTGCTTTATGGTTCTCTTGTAAAGCACTTTAGGTACCACTTGGTAATTGTAAAGGGCTATATAAATAAATTTGATTTTTTAAATTTTGAAACATGAGACTGTAACATCCACAATCCTCTTGATATGTATAACTCAACCATATATGTACCTCGTGCCTTATCTCTACCAGGAGGTAGAGATAAGGCACACTCCAACTAATGTTTGATCAGGATTTTTTCTTTTCTTTTCCTCAGCAACTCTTCTTTTTCCAGCAAAAAACGTAAAAAACACAAAGTAAATGACACAAACACAAGCATTTCATCAGTGCAAAATGTAAACACAAATCTAAACAAAATGTCAATAGAAGTAAAATTGTACCATGTCTGCCTTCTGTCCAGAGATTTAGGAGTTCTTCAGTTATTCAATGTCCTCTTATTATTTTCTCTTGCTAGGATTGTCTTACAACGACTGACTATTGTGAGTAGCTCCTCTTCATGTGGATTGCAACATATAATGATAATAATAATAATAATAATAATCATCATCATCATCATCACATTTTGATGATGTAATATCATCATACACACATAGAAGTCTTTTGTTTCTGAGCACCCACAGAAAAAAACACTTTATATAAAAAAATAAAATCAGATCTGAATATGTATTTTCTTGTGACACACATACACAAACACAGAAACACACACACAGAGGGGGCTGCTGGCTTGTTGTATCATGAAATTATTATTTATAAATGAAATTAAACTATTGAAATATTTAAATAAGTTCCTTTCAAAATGTGTGACTCATATGTTGAGCAAACTTGAAAAACGTCTCAGTCAGAAGCAGCTGCAGACAGTGATGAGGCTCCAGGATCTGGTCTGGAACAGACCTGCAGCAGGACAAAGACTGAAGAGACTCACACTGCCTTATCAGTGGCGCGCCACAGATAAGGCAGGATTTTCTGTCTTTGTCACCTGAAGACAACCACAAAGTTCAACACTTAAGCACTGAACTTCACCTGTGTTTGTGCTGATTTTGCCTTTCAGATATTTTTTCCTGTAAATACTGGATAAATAATCCAGTATTTACAATTTTACTAACAGACTGTCCAAAAGTTGGCGCTCCCGATTTTTCCTTTACTACTAAGTATTGTTAATGAATTAGGTTCGGGCGCCAGCTAGCTGCCGCCGGCTGTGTGGTGTCTCTGTCCGGGACGTCTGTGCTGTTTTCTCACTGTGTTTGTTCCGCTGATATAACATTCACCCAGATGTTGTTATAGGTTATAGTTTAAGCTGCAGTGAGTTATTGAGGGTAAACAGTAAAATTAAAATTTGACGGTACATGAACGTAATTATTTATATTTATATTATTCCTAAAACAGAAATTCTAAGTTTATTACACTCCAGAAACTGACTGATTGTGATCAACTGGAGGCTGAAATGTTTACATATAACGTTATGCTGGCTTATTACAGTACCGTAACCTGGCGAAGCCGGCTGGTACCACCGGGTTTGCCGGCTAGCTCGGTGAGCATGTTTCATGACTTCATTCAGACCCGCCCTCGCTCCACCTCTTTGTCCATATTTGGAGTAACCGGAGTTAGGCTACCAAGATGGCTGCGCCCTACGATTGGCTTCATTTTTGGTCTTCAGAAATCTATGGGTGACGTCACGGACACTACGTCCATATTTTATACAGTCTATGGCTGGAACAAAGGACACACTCTCCCTCCCCCGGCAGTGTCCTTGGGGTCGGGCATCTTGTGTGTAGCCTTCCTTTAGTCTAGGCCATGTGGCCTGGCACCTTCTAAACCAGCCATCTTCTTTACTCACACACACTCACACACACACACACACACATGCTTGTATGAAGTACATGTTAGACTAGTTACATGTTTTGCTTTATTATCTTTAATAAATGCCTGGAAATATATGCGCTGTGTCATGTGGTACAAGAGTGAATGATGCCAACCTCTGCTCTGCCAAGAACTCCGAAATCCTTGTACATGTAACAACAAATTAGCTATCATTTTCCCAATATAACGGTGCCCTGTGTGAGGCAGTGTACTGTTGAGGGTGGTGATCTGATGTATATCAGATCTTATTATTTAATATAATTATTTCTGATCATTAATTCTTATCAATAGCCAAACTGCATGTTAGGTTGATCCCCAACAACTGAAAGGAGTTGAAATGTCAGCCAGATTGTAGATGATGAACTGAGTGGGAAGTGACAGTTAAAGTGGAAGATTTGAAAGAAGTCGATGTTTGTTGAAGTGTATCAACTGAAAACGAAGTCAGCTGAAGTGTTACCAGTGAAAGCAGTAGAAGTGAAGGAGACACAACACAACACAATATCAGTTCATGTGGAAGTGGTGAAAGCAGTTGACTTGTCATTTTAAAACAAAGACATGAAATCAGTTGTCACTAGTGTGGGGTGACCTATAATTTAAAAACTTAAAGACTCTGTAATTATGCTTGAATGTTCAAACCTCCTAGGGAACGGTACTGGCTCGAAAAAACATACAGGTGGCAGGTGCAAGTTTTATTAATACAACCGGTTCAAACCATCCTAATAGTAATAAAACAATAAATAAAATAATATTAATAAAACAGTTTAAAGGTCAGTCCAGGTATCAGATCAGGAGAGTTCCAAAAGATTAAAAGTCCAATCCTTCTCCTGGAGCAACACGTGGCGTCTTCAGCTACCAAGTACAGAAGAAGGTGGTCAGCACATTCACCATCAATCAACAGATTCATCATCTCCAGTCTTTTCCTAAATCCAGGGTTCTTACAGTTACAGTTGAATGAGACTTGATGTGTGACTGGTAAAGTGAGTTGAAATTTCAGTTTAAGTTAAAGCACTAAAGACAGTTCAAATGTGACAGCAGTTAAAATGTCAGATCCGGAAGACAGATGAATGTCAATGTCAATGTCAGATGAAAGTAGCTCAACTTGTCAGTTCCGTTGATGTGTAGCAGGTGAAAGCAGCTGAAATGTCATTGACAGTGTGAATTAAGGAGACAGTGGAATTCTAGATGGGAACATTCAACACTGAAATCTGAGAGCGTCTGAAAAGAAGCTGAACTTACGGCTGAGCTGATGTAATGAGTCTGAAGGACGAGGACTCGTCTGTAGATGAATGTTTGAAGACATTTTAGAGGAGCTAAAGATGTTGAAGTGACGGGCGCTCATTCTGTCCATTCACAGAGAAAAAAGACACCGTTGCTATAATGAAGCTTGACGGTTTGAACTTTCAATAAAGTTTCCATTTGAATGGATGTTTCAGTGATTAAATATAGAAAATATGAAATATGAATATTTCTATGAAATAGGGTCATGTGATTGTTTATTACACTAGCTAGAATCTGATCATCAGTCTGTGTCACAGTGCCTCCCAGTGGACACCAACAGACCAAACATGACCGTATTGAATCTGAATCTTCTCTCTGCCTGTGTGTGTTTGAGGTCACATGACAGCATGACGGACATTTATTCCCGTCATTTACTAAAGTTGAATATTTAAGACCGATCTCTGTTAGATCGTCTGTCAGGATTCTGTCTCTTCCTGTTTGGAGTGTTTTCGTGTTGAGGATAAAATTCTGAATAAAGTTCACTGGTCAGTTTATGAAATCATCAAACCTTCAGTCATTAGACGTGCTGCTGATAATCACACACAACCACAGTGAGTATTACTGGTTAAAACAAGACAGTGAAGGCAAGTCTCAATGAATCTTTTTACTTCTGAGATGAAAATGTTTCAAATCTTCACACACAGAAGTTTGAGAAAGTATCAGAAAAATTACGATAAAGTCAATTCAATTGTTTTAATGATTAATGTAACTGAAAATCTCTGTTTTAGTCTTTAAGGGTCCATTTTGTCTCTGGACATGTTTCACTCTGCTTTGTGATACATTTTGTAGTTTGCAGATTTCAATCACATCTCATGATCTCGTCTGTTGTCATGGAGATGACTCAGTTGTCATCACCTGACCAAAGAATGGAGGCTCCAGAAAACACGAGTAAGTCGACATCGAGTTATGTTTTTTTAATCTCAAAGTGCTGTTTGTCAGGTTAAACTGTTTCAAGTGATGTCACGGTTTCAGGAAGGACCCAGAAGCGAAGCAGCAGTTGTGCAAACAGTAACCAGACTTTATTTCGGGTTTGAGGAAAAAACACAGTTCAGAGCGGGGATCGAACCCGCGAGCCTTAGAACTGAAGCCCGATGAGTAGACCACTCAGCCACGCTGACGACACGCTCACAAAGGGCGAACAGAGGCCTTCAGGAAACCCTGAACTGGACTCACACCTTGCTGGGTGACACGGAGATGCACCGAGGGGCCAGAAACCAGGCTGCCACCACTGGTCAGGACTCACAGATAGATTCCCAAAGTCGAGGACGAGCAGGAAGATCAGATACCAGGCAGGCCACCACAGACCAGGACACACAGGCAGATTCTCAATGTCGAAGACAGGCAGAGGGATCAGATACCAGGCAGGCCACCACAGATCAGGACACACAGGCGAAAACTCGGCATCGGGGACGGAAAGCAGGATCAACAGCCGGGACTCAGGCAAACGGGTGAGTGAAGAACAGAAGCTAGTCGATACCTTGCAGTCAAGCCGAGGGTCAGGCGTAAAAGGCAGAATCAGGAACGAAACTTGTCGGCAACAGGTGATCAATCCGGAAGACAGGTCTGGACTCCAAAACTCCACAGAGCCGGGTGGGTGGTGGGGGTCTGGAGGAGGGCTCAGCCAAGGGTCAAGCAGGTGACCTTGGGCAGCCTGAAAGGAAAACCCTCCAAGGGACAGGCCACTGGGCCCTAGGCTGCTGTGACTCAGGAGGGACAGGAGGCGGCCGCTCAGGAACGGGCAGGTCTGGAGGTACGGGCAGGTCTGAAGAGTGCCGCTCGGGCTCAGCAGGAACGGGCTAGTCTGGAGAGTGCCGCTCGGGCTCAGCAGGAACGGGCTGGTCTGGAGAGTGCCGCTCGGGCTCAGCCGGAACGGGCTGGTCTGGAGAGTGCCGCTCGGGCTCTGCAGGAACGGGCTGGTCTGGAGAGTGCTGCTCGGGCTCTGCAGGGATGGGCAGGTCTGGAGGAACGGGCAGGTCTGGAGGGTGCCACTCAGGCTCTGCAGGGACGGGCAGGTCTGGAAGAACTGGCAGGTCGAGAGGGTGCTGCTCAGGCTCTGCAGGAACAGGCAGGTCAGGAGGGTCAGGAGGTTGCAGCGCGGGTTCTGAAGGGTCAGACAACTACAACTCGGGTTCTGGAGGATCTGAAGGCTGCAGCTCAGTCTTAAGATGGTCAAGAGACTGCAGCCTGGGCACAGGAGGTTCTGGAGGCTGCAGTGGCCGTGGCTCTGAAGGACCAGGAGGCTGCAGCTCGGGCTGTCGAGGATCAGGAGGCTGAAGCTCGGGCTGTCGAGGATCAGGAGGCTGAAGCTCGGGCTCTGGAGGGTCAGGGGCTGGCTGTAGCCCAGCCGGAACAGGATCAGGGGAAGATTGCGGCCCAGTCGGAACAGGATCAGGAGATGGCTGCGGCCCAGCCGGAACAGGAGATGGCTGCGGCCCAGCCAGAACAGGATCAGGGGGAGGCTGCGGGCCAGCCGGAACAGGAGATGGTTGCGGCCCAGCCGGAGCAAAAGATGGCTGCGGCCCAGCCGGAACAGGGTCAGGATGTGGCTGCGGTCCAGCCGGAACAGGATCAGGATGTGGCTGCGGTCCAGCCGGAACAGGGTCAGGATGTGGCCCAGCCGGAACAGGAGATGGCTGCGGCCCAGCCTGAACAGGGTCAGGATGTGGCTGCGGCCCATGTGTCCATTAATGACACTGCAGCTAAATGCAAAATATCAACTCACAACAAATGATCACAACTAGTCTCTCTGAATAGCATTTGGGAAGTCACAAATATATATCTGATCACCTGTTTTCAACATCACACATTTCTGCTCCAACCTGTCAACTGATATCAGACAAAGTGGGGAGAAAATACTTCCATTTACAAGTCTGATGTGGGGCACAAACCCATTCCCTTGCGATAAAGGGAAGCATATTTATGTATGAAGTTCTTTAAAGAGTACAGCAATTTCTGTACGTCCACCTGAGGGAAAGCTCACAATGTTCTGAATTTCCCCAATTTCCCCCAAAACAGTCCCTCCGTCCTTTACTGAGGCTGTAGTTTTTGCTAGTGTACACCAGTCCTTTATGCACCATCCTCTTGTGGACCACAACTTCATCAGGTGTGTGTTTCTGTGCAGAATCAAAGGCACGCTTCTGCTCCTGGGTTGTTTGAGTCACCCTGCCAGTATCTCGCACAGTTGTATCCTGACATTTTGTGACACTCTTTACTCTTGAGGTATTTGTCAGTTCCACACAGAACTCCTTCACTTGTTCACTAACTGCATATCGTTTGGTGAAGAATGGTATTGCTCTATGCAACAGAAATTTGTGGACAATCTGCAGAGCCACACACTTTGTTCCATGAAACAGTTTTAACAAACTACCATTACCACTTTCAAAGACGAATGCTGAGTGTGCCCACAGGGGTCCCCACAACTTCACTGACTTTGCAAGATGAATTAGTAAGTGAACATTGAATGTCATTGAGGTTTCCCCATACAGCACCTGAAACCTTGCCACAAACTCAAACAGCATCTCATCTGCTTTGTTGATTTCCTCGAAAGTGATGTTCTCTTTGAGAAGTAGGAATAGTGCAGACACCAGTAGGTCTAGGTGCTTCAAATGGCGTGGCTGCAGCACACCACTGAGGACAGGCAAACAGTAAAACAAGAGCCACGCACGCCACTCCGAGGCCTTCCAATACTTAAATTCGGCAAGAGGTCTGGGCAGTCGTGTTATCAAGTGGGGTGGTTTAATGTCCTTGATCCTGTTCTCTATCACCCTCATTGTACTGGGACTCCCAATGTAGTACTGCTGATCACTGTTGCTCAGGAGAAGTTCTGTGAGCTGTCTAATGACACCAAGTAACACAGCATGCATATAATCTGGAACAAATCCCTGCACAATATCAAAATAGGGCATGTTTATGAGTGGTGATGGACCTTTCACTCCTCTTACACTTCTATTTAGTGCTACTGCTTGCTCCATATCTGCCAACATTTCTTTGGCTTCTCTTTCAGGATATTCTGTTGCAGTCACAGTGTATTTCACCTGTTTGTCTACAAGAGTGCCAGGGTGTAAACAAAAGCCACAGCCAAAGTATCCATTGAACTGTGTGGTGTTTTGCATTGCTGGTCTTGCCTTTGAATCCACACAACTGAGTCCAACAATCTTGCTGTTCACACAGGTTTCATTTTTTCTCCATGATACACCGCTGGATGCCAGTGTTTTGGCCTGATCAACAAAAGGTCTGAGAAAAATCGACATAACTGGCTCTTGAGCACCAAACCAAAGGCCAGCAAGCACAACATTTTTGAATCTCATTTTGGGGGGGAGTTCATTTAAATGAAGTTGTATTGACCAAATTGAAAACTTGGAGGACTTGTAAATAGGTGACCCATCAGAATTGAAAAGGTATGACAAATTGTTTGGATGAGACAGAATTCCACCTGGTCTTGTCAAGTTTTTATACATTTCACCATCATATATGTCAGATATGACATGGTCACATTCTTCCCTTTGTTGTTTGTAGTTAATGTTGTTTTGAATTTCAGGGGTTTCGAGTAGTGTTTGGATTTGAGGTGCAATTGGGACATTGATGAAGAAGCTTCCACTGTTCAACGAATTAGTTTCAATAGGAGTCTTACAGTTTACACACTGTGTGATGTTTTTGTCCTTTATGTCCTCCTGTGCACCAATATATATCTTACATGTTTTGCAGTAAAAGTGGAACTCTACAATGTCAGAATTGTTTTTAAAAATTTTGTTAAACATGTATTTGGATCTGGGTAACACCTCTTTGCCAAAAAGAGAATTTGTCATCCAGTTGTGTCCCTGTTATGTTATGCCTTGCTGCATAACTCATCACCATGAGCACAGCCTCAGCCCTTGTTGTCGTTCCAGCTGATGTTAGTACCGAGTCCATGTCCGTGTCGAAGCCAATCTGTTGGAAAGGGTCATTTTCAGGAGGATCTTCAGTTTCTGATTCAACTTCGGCAACACTGCCTTCAGACGATGCAGTAGCAGTCCATAGACAGTGACCAGGTGAAGACATGAGCTGATAAACGACAAAGAACATATGTTCATGAGGACACTGCAGCATCCATATGCTATGACAGTAAACCCAAACATATCTTCTAAAAAACACTTTTATAAAACGGAAAGGTGAAATCCGGCAATCTATTGGCTGTTAACTGTAATATAGTGCGGTTATACCACAGCTACTTTTCTAAAAAGCTTTATCACAGTATATCACTCCGCTTCAGGGAAGCAACAGTGTTTCCATGACAACAACCGTTACAGTATGCAGCAAAAAGTAGCTGGTTTTGATGTTTATTTTTTGACGGCATTAACAACAATTAAACATGTTCACAGTCAACTTTGACCTCTGGGGAGGGCTAACAATGGATGAATGGATTGAAGAGTGCCTGTCTCCGAAAAAACTCTAGACAACACAACGTGGTATGGAGTACAAACATAAAAAAGCAAGTATATTTCCAGCCTAGACGTTATTACAAGAGGAAGATATAAACAGAAAATAAGTAGACATGTTGGACACGATCTTCATCTTATGAAAAAGACAGATTTTTCCACTGAATTGAAAGATTTGCCGGCTATCGCAGCAGTAGATATTAGCAACTGCCTTGTTCTCCAGACCACTTTCTACTCAAAACAACAAATAAAAGCATACAAAAGTATTTGAACAACCATAAACGATGCAAAACATTTGCATTTAACTGTTTTTTGTACTGCTTTGTCAGGAGAAAATTATTTCCTGCCCTCCATCTGCATTTCCCACCACAACGATGCAGGGGGTTAGGGTTAGGGGTTAGGGAAAGGGGTCAGCCCAACCCCTCGGCCGAGGGGCGGGGAACGCACGGGCCTTCCTTCCGGCATCCCTGTCACCTCCTCGTCCCCAAAAAGAAAAATGACCGCCCTGGGATTGGCGTCGGGGGTCAGAAAAACCCTCGCGGTAGTGTGCCCCTCTCCTCCTATGGTGGACGATCTCCCACCCCTCATCCTCACCACGAAAAACCATATTTTTCCGTCCTTATACGTGTGTGAGGATGGTAAAATAAAGAACAAAGGAGGGTGGTTTTTCTAAAGAGAAAAATAAAAATAAACTGAAAAAACCACGAAAAACTGTTGGTTATATGAATAATTAAAATAAACAACTAAAAGACAGAGGTAAATCTCTTCTCTGTGTGTTCTTTTTTTGTTGTTATATATTTTTCTTATTTTTTCGTGTTTTTTATATTTTTATTTTTTTTAAATTATTTTTTTTATACTTTTATGATAAATGAAATATTAAAAGAAAAAGTGTGCCCACTGCGCGACGTTTCGACCCGTGAGGGTCTTCTTCAGGCTCGGGCACAGAATGAAATGAAAAGTGGATAAGCTGAGAGAGCAGGGAGATGCTTCTCCTTCAACTGCCAGAAAAGAAATGAGGGGTATAAGCTTCTCCCTCCAACTAAAACAACTCTGATTTTAAGTTTTTTCTTTTTAACAACACAACTTATTTTAAAAGAAATATCCACTTGTTTTAAACATGAATTGAACTTATTTTAAAAGGTAAGTATTTTTAAATTAAGGTAAGTATAACATATGAAATATATATAATGTGAAATAATATAAAAGGTAAGTATTTTAAAAGGTAAGTATTATATGGAATAATAATATATAATGTGAAAAAATAAAAAATAAGGTGTTTTAAATATAAAAGGTAAGTAATTTAAACAATCAGGTAAGTATTTAAAACCATAAATAATATATTATAAATAATATAAGCTTATTATTAAATAGTATTTCCAGATAAGTGTATTATATTATAATATGAATATTAACAGATAAGTAATATAAAGGAAAGTATTATTGCATTATAGGTTAATATTATATTAAATTAAATTATGTATTTGTACAATATAGTGTTTTAATGAAATATTAATGACCCCCAATTGAATATTCAAACCTTAATGAATAAGAAGGGGGAGGTGGGGCCTAGGGAATATTTAGGATTATGGGATGGGAAGAGGGAGTGGTTAGGGTTAGGAAGAGGATAAGGGGAGTGGTTAGGATGAAGGGATGGGAAGAGGGAGTGGTTAGGGTTAGGAAGAGGATAAGGGGAGTGGTTAGGGGGTTAGGTGAATGAAAATCCAACTCCGTGAGTGAAGGCTCACCCACAAGAGCGGTGGTGCACTGGCGCTCCCTTCTGGGCATCCCATCTCCCCCTCCCCACCTACAATACGGGCTCAGGTCCAAGGTTAAATTAATTAGGGTTTGGCACACTAGGGTTAGGTTTGGGATAGACCCCCCTCCCGTAGGAGGAGGCAGGT
>JBBMOC010000416.1:0-50419 GCA_037975185.1 Centropyge bicolor
TGTGTCACTGGGTTGGAGTCTCTGATACAGCTTTTGACTGGCTTCACTCTTCACAGATACCACATTCTCCATCACTGTTATTCATGCATTCATCCTCTACCCTCACATCTCTCCCATGTGGAGTCCCTCAAGACTCAGTCCTTGCTCCCCTTCTATTTTCCATCTATATGCTTCTGCCAGGCAAAATTATTTTGAACCACAATATGTCATTTCCCTGTTATACAGATGACACACAATTGTACCTCGCCATCCAAACCAACTACCAGATTGGACCCACTAACCTTGCCTACCCTAAAAGCATAATAATAATAAAGGATGGATGAATAATAACTTTCCAAAATTAAATGAAAGCAAAACAGAGATCATACCGTCCTCCCCACCCAAACTCCTCCAGCACCACTGCTCAGTCCATCAACCAACCCAATCACATCAAACACTTTGAAAAAAAGCATGGCATAACATTCAATAAGTTTGATAAACAAGTTGTCAAATCTAGTGTTTTTCTATCTCAGAGTTATAACCAAGATTAGAACTTTCTTGTGGCCTAAAGATTTAGAAAATGTCATGCATGCTTTAATATCCTTAATACTCGATTATTGCAATCACATCAATCTTAGCATCAACCAGGCCTCTATTCACTGCTTTCAACTAGTACAGAATGCAGCCTGTGATAATCTTTTTGTTCTATTACATTTGTTGTAAAGCACTTTGGCATAAACCTGTTATTCATAAAGCCCTCTATAAATAAATTTGACCTTGAAAAATTCCTAAACTCTCCACAGGAAGAGCATCCTAGAGGACACATTATCAAATTTTCTTACATATTGGGACACGGCAGAGGGCACATTTTATCTGTCATAGGGGCATCAGGCACTTTTTACAAACATTTTGTGGAAGTTTGATTTAAAACAAAAAAGGCAAATAAAACTGCCATAACTTCAACTGATCATAGTTAACTTTCAACTCTGGAACACAAAATGTGCAATTTGTTTAACCATTTTCGAGGTTTTTAGACCCATTAGTAAAAATATACACATAATAGCCCTGCAATGACAATTCCCACAGATTCCCTCAAGCCCAGTGACATCTTCAAATTGCCTCTTTTGTCCAGCAAAAAGTCACAACTCAAAGATATTCAGTTTGTTATCATGAGAGAATAAGAAAGGCAACAATCCTTACAACCGAGAAGTTGGAGCCAATTAATGTTTGGCATTTTGCTCGAAACAATTATGACTGATTATGAAAGCTGTTAATTTTCTGTTGACAGATTACTCTCTTAACTATTTCAGCTCTATCACTGAAAGTCTTCCTCACAGAAAGAAAGTGATTAAGAATATTTCCCAGATGTTCAACAACAGCCCAATGACACAGACTTTTGGCTTGGTGACTCAGGGGTCTAAAAAACACAATCTGATCACATGGTACTCAATTTAAATTTCTCAGCATGAAATATCGTACTGTATGTGCTGATGCGAGTCATATGATAGGAAAAATGTAGTTGAGGAAAGAAAATACAGATTCTTTAGAGATCAGTTTTATTGAACAAAAACTTTTCAAAGGTCATGTAGGAAATACAATATTATACAAGTGTTGGACAAACAAGACTAACAGAAAAGATTTAGAAAAAGGAATTCTTGGTAGTGAACATGACTGTATACAGACAAATTGGAGAAGGGTGGGAGGAAATCAAGAAACTCAAATTCACCTTTGACCCAACAGTCACAGTGGATGCTGCATCCCAAAATTCATCAGCAACATTGGCTAGCAGCCAGTCAACTCAAAACAGAATGATGGTTGGTTGAAGTATTGAGTATCGTAAACTAGTGGAGACAGTCAAAATGAACCAGCAATTGGCCGACTGTCATTTCCCAGCCTGCTGAGAAAACATCACCTCACTTGAAATGCCTTTCAATCTAAGCACCTCTGTTAAGAACCAGAACTTCCACAGACAGGCTAATCTCTCTACCTCCAACACTCAGCAGAGACCACAAAAACCCATGGTAAGACGTCTGCTATGAACACTGGGGCTCAGCCAGGTAGATGCTAATGAATGCAAAACACTAACATCTGATAAACAAAACGATAGGTTGGGGTTTGGGAAAAATATCACTTATTCTAATATCTGAAGTCTCTCAGCACATGGGTGAGAGGTTGGATCTGAATCACTGGAGACAGGTTGACCTGTAGGATTTTCTGGGCTTTCCTGCGGGCCTCAGCCACTGAGCGAGAGTCATCCACCTTTATCACTTTCCATCTAAAATTGTTCTTGTACTTCCAGCCATTTCTCTGCCAGGTCGGGTTGTTCAGTTCCTTGGGGCCCAGACCATCCAGGTGGAGGCCGTTGCTCCTCCAGCCATTGCTGGTCAGCTCTGTGTGAGTCTCTGGGAATGCCCGACCATTAGCATAAAAGACCGGAGCAGAATCTCCGATGAGAGCAGTGTCCAATCGGAGGGGACAGGAGAGGCTCTTCTGGCTAAACAAGGCCACAGCTTTGGTGGGCGCTCCACCACCGTTCTGAGAAGGCTGCAAAGGTATTCCTGAAAGCGTTGGAGGGTGCTGTTGCTGTGAAAAGTCAACCGAGGGTGCCTCCGAGGACGAGTCCCAGGAAGTGTGGATCTGGAGTCTTGCTGTGTGGAAGCCAGACAGGCCTTTAATGTTGGTCAGTCTGAGGCATGGCCGCACCTGCAGCGTCTGCGACATCTCTACAGTCCGATTGGGTGTCCTGCTGCAGATGATGGCATGATGGTCCATCAGCAGCTCTGGAGGGCGGACCCCTTGAATCCTGGGGCTGCTCCTCACAGAAGTATTCCAGGATGGGTGCACCTCTCTCTTCTTGGCCAGGGGCCTCCTACCCCTCCTCTTGCCAGTGGGTCTGGCATTCCTGTTGGGCAGCTTCAACATGTCTTCAGTCAGGGGTTGGCTTGTGCAGGCGCGGTAGCCGTACACGTCCTTGCTGCGAAGCACAATGGGCTTGTGGCCCTCTTCGCTCAGGTCCTGCAGGAAGGTGACTAGCTCCTCACTGCTCGAGAGGTCTTGGGACATCGGGCTGAGGATCTTCAGTGCATCCAGGAGGACGCTGTGCCCAGCTGATGAGATCCGGGACCAGGAGTCAACTGCCCTCCGCTCTTCATTGGCAAATGCCAATGGCCGGCCAACCACGGGGCCTCGTGGTGCATCAGCCATGTTTCTAGTCCTGCCAGGAAAATACAGATAGCATTCAGTTACATGGAATCACAGAGGAACTCAAAAACTAGTACCAATTAAAGAGAGTCATCTTCATCTCAATTCAAACTTTTTTAGTCACAGTTTTGGTATTTTGCAACCTTATATTGCTACAACTCATTTTTTATCACCCTATTCTATTCATTTTTCATGGTATTGCTGTGCAGTGCTGGGTAGTAACTTATCTTTCAGTAAAAGGGATTATTTCTATTCAGTAATGAGTTGTGTAAGTGTTTGTGTGCACAGGATTACAGTTTCTAATTCAGAAACTGCATAATTCCATAAAAGTTTTAGCTCTATTATAGGGAGTTCGATGGTAGAACGATCTCACTTGTTCCAGGGTGTGTTAGCTCAGCATGGGGGTGGAGGTAGCAAACACTCCAACAAAAAAAGGAAGAATTTTCTCCCAAAGTTATATTAGACTTATGATGTTTATCCTTGATGGGCAACAGAAATACTGCTAATACCGCATGGCGTGAGTTTCACTGATTCCTGCAATTAATGTATCCTATGACATATGGAGTCTACTGTAGATTTGACCATGTTGCAACTCATAACCAAGGCTAGAGATTGAAGCAAATTTTGTCCATCAGCCAAAAAGACCAATTATAAAACCAGATGTGATTCGCATCCGTTCACACTTCACTATCTGTTTAAATCCAAACAATTAATCTATTCAAACTCTGTTACATCCCAGCTGGAGACATTTTGGAAAGTGGTTACACTGTGTGTGAAAAACACAAAAGAGATAAAAACGTACTTTTAAATATATCTGCATTACTGCAATTAACCCCTGACCTCCTTTCTACTCTTTAAATGTGACCCAGACACTGAAGCATGCTCAGCAGCTGAGCTCAGTGCAAGATGTTACTGATAAGATGACATGATTGTGTACTGCTGCAGCTGTGATCACACAGGCTGTAGATTTTTAATAGGTAGATTAATGCTCAGGGGAGAATCTATTTTACTGTCAGTAGCCGTGTAATCAGACACCTTTCATAGCTGGATCAGCACACAGTATCACAGTAATTATAAAAAACAGTAAAGCTTCACTTCCGCTGAGAGAACGACCCCAGCTGGTTCATTACTCTGAACAGAAGCCACTGCAACCTTGGTGCAGTTCAGCACCAGGTCAGCTCCTTCATCTAATCTGGCCCTGTCAGCTTTCATGGCAACCAAGACCATTGGGAGAGGAGAAATGATAACCCGGGATCCTAGTCCAACAGAAAAAATAAAAAAACTTCACCTGGTACTTTAAGGGAGTCTTGAGGAAGGGAAACTGTCAAATATTACATTTGTCATTTTTTCCCCCTACAACACCAAAAACAAGGGGAAATAATCAGAAGCAAAGCATGAAAGGAAATATAAGGATTGAATTCATGTTTTAGTTGTTAGATGATAAATTGTTCTTCAAATAAATACTGCAGTCTTATATTTGTTCAAATTGATATCTCCAAATCAATGGTGCAGATTTATTGTAGTTATTGTGGTTAGCTTTCCAATCTAAAAAATATTTTGAGAAATCAAAAAAGTCTATGTCAACACTAGGAAAAAAAACAGGAAAATAAAGCCATTTATTAAGCAAAAATGTCAAACATTTTTCTCTCTTCACTAATTTCCCTGTTTTATATCATTGTAAATGGAATCCCTTAAGGTTTTGTGCTAACGCATTTAAAAGGTATCACTTTGGGCTTTAGGAAACTGTTTTCATTGGGGGTTTTTGACATTTTATAGGCCAATGATTCATTTATAGTTAACAGTAATACAGTTAACAGTAATGGTGTTACCTAAATCAAAGGGTTTTTCCTGTGTATGGTGGCCATTTTTGGACATCTCAGACTTATCTCACCAGACGGCACTCAGCTGCATGTTATCAGTGTCAAGTCAACATCTATCAACTTGAGAAGTATACTTAGGTTTAGTCATCCTTTGGGTTAGCATGCTAATGTTTGAATGGTAACATCCTTACAGTTTGCATGCTAATGTTTGGTGTTTAGCTACTGTTGACAAAGCTAATGTAAGACAAAGAATGTTAAAAATCCTCACAACTCTAAGGCTGGAACCAGAGACTGCTTGGTATTTTTGCTATAAAACTAGTTGTTTTCGAGCAACAGGGTGACAAGTTTCTTCATTACCATAATCACAGCCACTGCTGTTTATTTTGACTCACGTCCCACAGTCCTGCTGTGTCATATACTAACTGGAGCATCAAATGTGGATTGAACCACTGCTGAAAATAGTTAAAACGAATGCTCCATTTCCTCCTGTTTCAGTTACTGTTTGCTAAGAAACTACAGTGCTCAATTGTTTTAAGAAATCATTCAGCTTCAAGTCCATTAAAGATGTAAATATTTGAAAAAAAGCTCACAAATCCCATACAAATAGAGGAGATTTTCCATCTGTAATCTCTGGGCAAATCAGAACTCTACAGTAACCTGTAGAAAGGGTCCATCTTGTTCAAGCTGGTCGCCATTTCTGTCACGACTTTTCTGTCACTATTTTACATAGATATAGCTCAGTAGCTATAAAGCTCTGATTGTGCTGTTTCTCCAAGCAAAGAAGCAGCCATCAGTGAGCATACACCAGACGCATTTAAATCAATTAGCAAATCAGATGTGGTCAGTGATTCAAAAGTCTAGAATCAGGCTGGTGCCAAGTAAAGTCATCAGAATTAATCTTCTGGGGACCATGAACATCTGCACAAAATTTAATAGAAATCTCTTTTAGAGATACTTCAATCTGAAACAAAGAGTTGGTTTAACAGATGGGCCATCATCATCATTATCTCCCAAGTTCAAAGCCCTATGGCAATCACAACCTAGTCAAGCTAGATTTAATACTTTTAAACTGCTACTTGCTTTTTAACCGAGAGGGCTTGGTATATTACGGCTGGGCAAGTGTTCAGATATTAATGCCAAAGAATCAACAGAGGTCAAGGAAACTAATCACTTCTCATGATATTAAATCCAGAGTCCCACAAACAGCAATGGGAAACAGTAGAGCCGAAAATGAAGAAAACCTACAATCTGGGTTAAATGTGCAAAAAAAATATATATATATATATATAAAAAATACCAGTGAATGTGAAAATGCTCATTTTGTTTTTGTTTTTGTTTTTTTAAAATTAGTGTGATGACTGTTGGTAATTTTCATCTCAAACATGACAACATGACAATCCACGTTATGTTCACCTTTCCAGGGATGGGATGGTATCTCTATCAGGTAACAAACTGCTCTGTGTAAACCCCCAAATATAAGTTAGCATATTTGAGCAATTAGTTTATTCATTAAACATATCAGCAGTGCAGAACACAGCAATGACAGACAGCAGGGTCATTCCAGTTCAACTTCTGAGTTCTGTCCTTCAGATGATATCCCTGCTTAACAAGTGATATTGTTGTCTCTATTATATTCTTGTTATTAACCAGAAGTTTATTTATTCAAAACTGCACAATAACGACGATGCACAAGTTTATTTCTTTGACAGTGTTACCTGCGTTTAGCGTGGAACTTCTCTGCAAGTGTGTGAAATTGTAACTGGATAAAGAATAACATTTCTCATAACTGTAGGTGAGATGTATTGAGGACAAATGTTAAAAATAGAGTAAAGATCAATTTTACCTTGTCATTTTTACAGAGACTTATGATGAAACACTCTTAACAGGCTGAGGACTGAAAATGATCACCTGTTTATACGCGCAAGGCACACAGCCAAAAAAGCTTGGGACTGACTTGCTTTCAACATATGCTATTAATATTCATTACAACCGTGAGATGTTTCTACATGTCATAATGCTGACAGAGATATTTTTCTGGATTGTGAAGATATGATCTACAGCCTTTTATGTATTGATCTTGACAACAATTGCAACAATTTACATACAAGTTGACATCTGTTACTCCACATAATAAAATACGGGGTCCAAAAGTCTGAGAACACATTGAAAATCTACAATTTTTCACCAAGACCTGGAAATAATGAGAGGGAGGATTTAGAAAAAAATATTTAAATCAAGAAATCCAGGTCAGCAATCAAATTTAGGAAAATTTGTGTCATTGACCAGCTCAACTGCTCTGTATAAAAGGTCAGATTTCCTTGAGTTGTATCTCTTCCATTGATGCCTTCAAATGACGCTCAGGTGGATTTGACTGACTCATCAAAGGCTCATTCAAGTAACTCAACTTGCAGCCAGTGTTCACCTGATATAAATATGGCTGTGCCTCCAGCAGATCATCGCTGACTAAGCAACAATGTGATAGTGTGAAACATGGCATTAGGACTAAGTAAAGGAGTTCATAATTAGATTGTTATTCTAAGAAAAAAGGAGCTTTCTCAGCATCAAATCATGGCTCGATTAAATGTTTTCTAAGAGGGCAGCACATGAACTCTAAAACACTTTCCAGAAACTGGATCAGTTGTGTCCAAAAGACAATCGGATTGACCACAAGTGATGACACCATCAAAAGATCAATACATCAAGTAGGGCTGCACATTTAATCGAATTTTAATCACGATCACGATTTTGGCTGCCATGATTAAATTAAGATGATCGTCGGCGATTTTAACATTTAAAAAGCGAGCTCTGTTGCATGTCAAATCAAGCACATTCCCAACCCAATAGTCACCAACCACCAGGGGGCGACCCATAGGTTAGGGTCTCATCATTACGCTGCCTAAACAGCAAGCGAGCGAACCCTGCAGCAGCGGCAGCTTCGAATGATTAAACTGTAAGAGAGTGCAATGTCGGGAGAAGCAGGCAGTGACAGTGAGGAGACATCTGGAGGTGAGAAGCCGCTAGTGCATCTACTGTTGACCCTTTTCCACTGCGCTGGTGCTAGTGCTAGTTCGGAGCCAGTGTCTGACTTAGCACCAGTTCTTTGTGTTTCCACCGCGTAAGCACCGGCTCCAGGTGCTAAAAACCTGTGCTTAGCAGGCACCATGTCTTTGCTGGTCCAGAGCTAAGCACAGACTACGCCAGGGGCTGGGGGCGGGGTTATCGTTAGTGCCGGTAGCCAGTTTCCAAATCGCAATTGCGACCGGCTTTTGGGCTGGGACACACAATTTGGGACACAACAGTAATTTGTGTTCGTGCCAGGACGTCCCTGGTCTGATCGCAGATATATTGAACTAACTACCAGGACACAAGGAAGTTCTGCACAAACTTTTGTGCGCTGAAGTCCAGTGTCCGCGAGATCGCGGATGTGTCCAGGCAACAGGCGACCTCCGCCTCGCAGTCAGCCTGAAGACCCTCTATAAAGATACATTTTCATTTCATTTTATAATTGCATTTTGCAAAAGTATATTTATTTTTTCCCCTTTGTCTTTGGGTAAATTTTAGTTTATTGTTTATTATTAATGATTATTTTAAGTTTCAATTTGAAAACTTGTTTGTTTAAAAAAAGAGAGTGCAATAAAAAGGTATGTTTTACCTAACATAATGAATAATCGTGATTAATAATCGTGATTACAATATTGATAAAAATAATCGTGATTATCATTTTGGCCATAATCGTGCAGCCCTAACATCAAGCTTAGATCCCTGAGAGATAGAAAAGCAACTTCATCATAGATACAGAATTTACTAAATAAAGAGCAAGCAAAACTTCAATCAGCAAAAGTCCGGTCAGAAGAAGTCATGATGATGGTAGGAATATTAAAGCCTGGGGGTGTTTGTCTACTCTGGAGTTGGACACCTGCACCAAACTGACTCCAACGTGACTAATTCAATTAAAATTGAATTGAATTGAAGGAGAAGTAAGTAAGTAAGGAGAAGTACCACTCCCCAAACCCTCACAGGACATCAGTATTTTTAGGTTCAAGGTCAGGGTGTGCTTAGTTTGGCAATAACGAATGGTTGCATAATACTTCAGTTTACAGAGATTAGATGAGGATAATAAGCATATTCTTGAATGCAAGTACAAATGAAAACAACAGTGTATATTCAAGTTTCCACCACAGTTAACTATTAGGATCAACAATTTGATAATCTTTACATAAAAATGAAAAGGTAAGAAATCCATACACTTGTCACACTATGCCACATTGTGACTTGAACTAAAAGTAAATGATGTCCCTTTAAAATGACAGTTTTGAAGCAAGGATGTCAATTCCTCTCTCCTCATGTCACTTCCTTGCCTCCTCTGCTAGCATCTCAGGGACTACGACACCAGGAGAAGAGGCAAGGAGGAGCAGGCAAAGGAATCGAGTTCAAACTGATACACGGTAAAGACTCTGAGCTCAAAAGAAAATGAGTGCATTTAATAAATGTTGTTAATAAATGTTTTATGTGTTGTCTTCATCATGCAGAATCAAAAAAATTTGTTTACAGGTCACAGAGATGTAGAACCCGAATTTGATGTTTCTCAGCTAAAAGAAACATTTTCCAGGAAACTGGAAAAAAATTGTTGCATAAAAATTGCTCCACACTGCATTGACAAAAAAAACTTTTGAGTTGAAAAAAGACATTCTACAAATGCGACTTCTTAAAGTGTAATATCACTACAACTGGAGCACAGTATGAAACCAAATGAAGGCAAATCTCCCTCCTCACTAACTATAGTTTCATTTCTCTTACAGGTCTTGCCTTGTGAAAATGCAGCTGCTGCCTGCAGCTGTGGCTGTGTGGCTACAGAGCAGTTCATCAGAGTGAGACACCACAAATGCCTGTGATTGGTCAGGTAACTAGTGAATACAGAGCGCTTCATTTGATGCGCCAGAGCAGGAACTCCAGATACAAAGCATGACATGTTACCAGCCAGATCTAGTCACTTACTGCTCGAAAACAAATCATAATTATGCTGCCCCATATTCTAGACTTTATGCAAATAGAAAATGTGAATGCATGTACATGTGTTTATGCACATGCGCACACACACTTCCTTTTGACTGCAGGAACTTCATGAAATGTAACCTAATATGAATCCATTGTCACAGGTCCTAGATTCTGTATTTTGTTTGCACTGAATCCCTGAAACAAATTTTGCACTGCTGAGGAGGTGATACTAAATCCAAACTCCAGGTAGTGTCAGGGGTTGGCAGCAGCCCTATAGATTGTAATTGGTCAAGCAAATGGGACAACACAGCGAGGATGACTTCAACAAACAACAGTAACCAGTTTTATACTGCACCTAATGGATGTCTAAAACATTATGTTAGGAAAAGTTGTAGCCTCACAGACTGACAGGACAAACTGCTGCTCAGCTCAGAACACTCAAGGTCCCAGTGAGCATAAAATATTGATGTGATGTGCTTGATGTGATGTGCTTTAAAGTATAACTGAGAGACTATTCTGACTATTGTTTACCATCTGCTAGTGTTAGCTCAGTTCAGTTCAGGTCTTGACTGTTGCTAGAAGCCAGCAGAAACAGCATTAGGCTTTGAGGTGTCCAACAGTTGGTATTGCAGAATAATATGATACACAAAAACAGACTTTTTCCAATACACAATCATTGCAAAAAGGTATTCATAAACACTCTAACATATCTCTTGGAATTCTCAATAAAAACTGAATAGTCACGAAGAGCTATGGGGGGGCAAACACAAAGTCAGCCACCTCAGCTAAAGACGGTCTGCTTGGGACACATTTCAGCCTTGTTTTCAGTTGCCTGTCTCCGGCATGTCAGACAAAACTGAGGGTTTCTCTTTCAATTAATACAACTGTTGAAAGCGGCAGCAGCTCAGTGTGTATGGACCTGGGAACCACAGGGTCAGGTGTAGGACGGATGCAGTACCACTCAGGGCCAGTCCCGACATAGCAGTAGGGGTGGTTAATCTGTCTGATTTCCTGATTCGATTCGATTACGATTATTGAGGTCCCGATTCGATTAACAACTGATTTTCGATTATTTACAATTCTCGATTACTGATTATTGATTTTCCATTTGACAACAGTAACCCAAAATACACCACAAAGTTATTGCACCATTAATAACCAGTAGTACCGGCCTGCTTCGGCATCAGTTACAGTACTTTAATAAGTCGGCATGCCGCTCACTCACTCTGGCCACGAACTGGGCGTGCGTGCGTGATGTTCAACTTCTGTTGATAATGCCAAAAATAATCGATTTTTGAAAATGTAATAATCCATTCATACTCACGAAAAACATAATCACGATTAATCAATAATTGATTTTTTTTCACCACCCCTACATTGCAGCTGTTCTGGTCTTGAGGAAGAGTAGAGTAAGTAAGAGTAATACAAGGGTAATACTGTAGGTAGTACACACAATAGCCAAACATGCTAATGTCAGTCGTTTACATGACATCAGATGATCATGCGGTTCAATTCAGTCCTGAAACTTATGCCACAGCTTACACATTTGTAGAATTTCCGACGCTTGACAAGCCTACTGTGCCCAGCTCCAGGTGCTAAGTTATGATTGGACAGTCACTGTTTGGGTGAGGGGTTTATCGAACAGTCAGTTCACTCCAGTGAAACACAAACGGAGAGTTTCATAAAGAGCTGCAAGTTTGGAAGATAACCACTAGATTTGTCTCAGACTCGCACAAAAACTCAGACTGCTGAGGCCTCAAATTAGCTTCAGCTGGATCTTAAATCATTTTTACACAGAACAAACACTGTAGATTTTGTTCTCTATCTCTTAGAGTGTAGGCATGTTAGGAAGGGATCACTTTACTGCCAGTATGGACATGAGGAGTGGCTACAGACACCAGTAACTCTTTCAACGTACATATGGGTATGTGGGTATTGTACTCAACATTAATGTAATGAACCTATCCTCGAAACAACTGTTTGACGGTCGCCTGTTTTCAGAACTCTGAAGCACTGCCCATAGGGCTGCACGATTATGGCCAAAATGATAATCACGATTATTTTTATCAATATTTTAATCACGATTAATAATCACGATTATTCATTATGTTACATAAAACGTACCTTTTTATTGCACTTTTTAAAAAACAAACAAGTCTTCAAATTGAAATTTAATGCACAATTAATCGAATTTTAATCACGATCACGATTTTGGCTGCCACGATTAAATTAAGATGATCGTCGGCGATTTTAACATTTAAAAAGCGAGCTCTGTTGCGTGTCAAATCAAGCACTTTCTCAACCCAATAGTCACCAACCACCAGGGGGCGACCCATAGGTTAGGGCCTCATCATTACGCTGCCTAAACAGCAAGCGAGCGAACCCTGCAGCAGCGGTAGCTTCAAATGATTAAACTGTGAGAGAGCACAATGTCGGGAGCAGCAGGCAGTGACAGTGAGGAGCCGCTAGTGCCTCGTAAAGGAGCAACATCTACTGTTGACCCTTTTCCACTGCGCTGGTGCTAGTGCTAGTTCGGAGCCAGTGCCTGTCTTAGCAGTGTTTCCTTAGTGTTTCCACCACGTAAGCACCGGCTCCAGGTGCTAAAAACCGGTGCTTAACAGGAACCAACTCTTCGCTGGTCCAGAGCTAAGCACAGACTACGTCAGGGGCTGGGGGCGGGGTTATCGTTAGTGCCAGTAGCCAGCTTCCAAGCGCAATTGCGGCCGGCTTTCGGGCTGGGACACAGAAGCAGTAATTTGTGTTCGTTTTCGCCAGGACGTCCCTGGTCTGATCGCAGATATATTGAACTGACTCCACTAAATCCCTGTCTGTGTCCAGCGCCAACCCAGACAACCATAACAGCAACTCTGCACCGGGCGACACCGTATCCATCCACCTCTCAAAGATACGCTGAAATAATGGATGCAATAAGGCCGCTTTTCTGTTTGTTTGCACTTTATAATTGCATTTTGCAATAGCATATTTATTTTTTTCCCTTTGTCTTTGGGTGAATTGGGTGAAAAGTTTATTGTTTGATTTATGATTATTTTAAGTTTCAATTTGAAGACTTGTTTGTTTTTTAAAAAGTGCAATAAAAAGGTACGTTTTACCTAACATAATGAATAATCGTGATTATTAATCGTGATTACAATATTGATAAAAATAATCGTGATTATCATTTTGGCCATAATCGTGCAGCCTTAGATCAAGTACAATTCCACAATGACTTCTGCTTGGAACTAGAACTCCTGAGGAGCGACATACTGAAATTACAGGACAAAACTTGACTCTCCCTTGACAGTTACAAAAATATTATTTCAAACAAGGCTTAAAGTACTGCATCCTTAAAAATGTTGCCAAAAGGAGACAAAGGCATCATTAGACCCACTTAGAAAGTAAGAAGAAAAAGATGTAACCAGAGTTGGCTGGACAATGTAAACAATGTGTCCACAACCTGTAACATACTGCTCCAATAACATCAAAACAAGCTCACCACATTTACAATGGATCTTTTAACAGCAGCCAAGAGGGAAATCGAACAGTGGAAAAGCTCAAACTGCAAGACAGCTGATCATAATTTCTGACATGCCAGCTATCATCCATCAGATCGTCCAGAGCCAGATTGTTCAAGAGATTAATCAGAGGTCATTCCCCTTCGCAAACTGCAACCGAGGAGGCAGAAATTCTCTAATTCCCCAGGAGCAACCAATTCAGGGCAAAATTCTGGCTTAATCCATACAGTGCACAGCTTGAAATGGCAGTGGAAAAACACCTGAACTCCAAGACAGACATTAGTGATATTCGCAAGTGGGGGCTAAAATCTCAAGTCAGAACCCCCCTGGTTAGCTCATAATACAGAATTAGCCCAGAATTGGACCCTGTACACAGTACTGGAAGGTACAACTTGGCCTGTAGAACAACTGACTGGTTCCTGACAAGTTGCTTCATTTCTAAATACTGACAAAGTACACAACTGGGCTACCATAACACTGTGGTTTCTTACCCCCTGGATTATTTGTAAACAGGCCTATATGCCCAATCAGACCAAAAAGCAGCATAAGAATTTTATTATTTTTATTTTTTTTTTGAGAATTAGACTTGGTGAACATGTACAGCTGAGAAGGTAATGGCTAACACTCTAGCTAGCCAGAAATATGCTAGCACCAGCCAGTCTCATAGCTCTCCTTGCTTCTTTTCCATTTCTCTGTAATGTACCACCATTTTGTTGTCGGGATTGTCCACCATGTCATTCAATATAGAGTTATTGAAGAGTGTGGGAAACTAGGTTAGCAACTAGCCATTAGCTGCGATTGCATCCTCCATTGTTGACTTTCTGGTTATTTGTTCCCTCAAGGGTCAGAAATGGCAAAGCTGATATTCACAAACAGGAATGATCTGAATGTCGACGTTGAAACTCATGCAAGACGTTTGCACAGATTTTAAGCATAGAAATCCAATTATGACGCAATTTCACAACAGGTGTCAAACTGGGCCTTAATGGTTAATGTCAACAGGAACACCTGAAGATTACAGGTAAACTGTTGTGTCACGAAAGCCTTGAGAGTGAGCCAATACTAATTTTGGCTCCAGTTCCAACACTTCATAAACTTTGTCTTTTCGGGTCTAGCTAAGTCAGGAAAAGATGCTCAAAGAAGCTCAGTGTCGAACAAAGACGGTTGCAATAACAGTTTATTGTGTTCTCTAAGACAGCAACACCAACAAACTCAAATTGATGCTGGGATAAGATTGAATAAACCCCAGCTCTTATAATGGAGACTCTGAGGTCTCGTGTCTGAATCTTTTGGTATCTGACCAAACCCGAAGTCTCCAACTCACAAATCTGTCTGACTCCATTAGATCAGGGAAATTATCTGATTTCTTTGTGGTTCAATATGTGATCAGACACATGACTGTACTACTTACTAAAAAAAAATCTGATTTCTGAGGCACATGACTGTTATACGATTAATGTATTGATGATTAATAATGTTTGTTCAAGTCTTACTCACACAGGATTTATGTCATATGACACTTGTATTAAACCACATGTGATTCTTTGAGGTTTTACACAACAAAACAAAGCTAGCACATGCAAACCGACATGTTTACGTGATTCAGAAGCACAATGAAACCCAAAATGCTGTCACTAAATTTAAAAAAATATGTCACACACGTTCAATAACAAGCTAAGACAGGCTTGAGCTACAAAGCGTGCGCAAACCTACGTCATCGTGTAGCTCTCGAGCGCCCCCCTTACGAACACACGGATAAGAGTCGGTTGAATTTTTACAACACCCTTAAACTGTGGCCACGTTCATTCATGTTCTCGCCACGCAGAGACTCGTTTTCAACTTTGAGTGGTTTGGAGACAGACGTCGCCATTTTTTTCACAGACTTATGAAGTGAAGTGCCGAGCCTCGGCCGCCGAACACTCTCCAGCGGTCCTTCCTCCGTCTGAGCGGCGGCGAGTTGCGGAGCCTTCCTCCGCCGCTCCGGCCGCCAGTCGCCGGACGCTGTCCGGCATGTTTGCTAAGTCGAGGTTGGCGACGCGAGTGAAAGAGCTCCGGAAGAAAGACGGAATTACCTTTCAGCGGTGCTGTTTCGGCATCCTCCGGTCGCCGCTGCGCCGTCGCTCCACGGTAAAATGGCTGCAACAACGGCGGTGTGGATGACAGACAAGGGAGGAGAGGCGGAGGCTGCCGGGGAGAGAGGAGCGGGGGGCGGGCTCTGTGAACCCCGCCGAGGGGTGGGCGTGGGGACGCGAGGTGGACACAAGTGACCCAAACATAATTTTCAAATTATTTAAGAAACAAAAACACGAACAATTCAAAAAAAATAAAAATAAACAAAAATAATTCCAACAGGCGCCGTTCACAACATAAGAAATATCAGGATGGTAAAGAAACCGGGAAAGGAAGCTGTGATGTCATGGGTGTGGGCGGAGCTTCTGACTATTGTATGTGGCTAAAACTCAAACAACAAATCGACCCATTGACTGAAATCATAACTATACTATATTACTATAGTCAATATGTTGGTAATTAATAAAGCAAAAACAACACTGTTACTGCAAATACGGCAAGAGAGGAGTCTGGGGAAAACTGCTGCTCGTGTAAAAGTTGATATATTTATTTTATCACTCAATCCACTGTCAATATCTCTTGTTTATTTTTTGTAGCGCTCGTAAACTTTAAACTGGTTGCAGCATATTTAAACGTCACTGACTCACCAAGCGTGAAAGTAAGTTGTGACGTCATGGCGGGGCGGGGCTTGAAACTATTTTTGCAATTGTTGCTAAAACTCAACCAATAAATCAAACCATTGACTTTGAGTATTATTATAGTTAACATGTTGGTTCGGCTACCATTTTTTTCTATTGTATTTGCAGTAAAAGTAGTTTAACAAAGCAAGTATCACTGAACCACATGTGGACTTCCATGTGACAAGAATCTGGGATATAAACATTGACTTCCCTGAAAGTACTAGACTCATCTTAACATTTTAATTTCAATTTATTCGTTGGTTAAATAAAATTAGTAAGGAATTATATATAATTTCTTTTAATTAAGTGTCAATATCCTGCTGTCGGTGAATTACCTTTATATTATATTAAACTGACCAGGAAGTAAAACAGTAAAATTCTTTTCTCAGAAAATAGGTGGCGCTTTCCCTCTTCTTGTCGGTTATATGGATAAAATATCTTATACATGAGTGTCTTACATAGTTATATGTGTTGCAATACCATCACTGTCATTTGGGATACTTTGGAAAAATATTATAATTTGGTAATTTGAAAATTGTGTGTAGCATTTTTTTAATATTATTCTTTGTGAAATTGCTCTTATGTTATTTGCATTAGACAACGGATGTGCTGCTTTAGCTACTGGTGGGACAATGAAATCAATTTCAGGAAGGCTGGTTTCATTAATATATTCATAAGTGCACTTATATGTATGTAACTGGCCAATGCAGCGTCTTGCTGGATAACATTGCATTGCTGATGCCGAAGTCTTTCTGTCAGGATCCCTGCTGTGTCAACACAGTGATCCCATTCAAATGAATGATGGGTCTACTGTTGGTGTGAATGTGCAGGTGTCACTGTGGCACCTACACAAGGAAGCTGTTTCATTGGTTTTAAGTTTTTAAGTTTAAGTTTAAGCTGCTGTGCTTGTTGTTCTCCAGGTCTGGATGATGCCCGAGTCACACTGAAAAAGATGTATTCACGCAGACTTCAGTGCAAAATGCAAAGATGTTAATTTTTGGTTATGCTGAGTAATGAAATTCAACCAGAGGCCAAATGACTATGCACTGAGACAACAAGCTGTTAAAAATTACACTAAAGCTGTGTTTGAACCAACAAAAGCTCAACACAATACACTGCTTCTTCATTCAGTTGAAAAAGACAACTGACACAGAGCCTCTGGCAATAAAATAAAGGGGATACATTCAGTTTGGCCAAAAAAATAAGAGCAAGCACACATTCTCGGTAGATTAATTTGTAATGTGAGATTGTTAACAGCATGATTCTGTGCAGTTTGCTGTGCAGTGATTTGTCTTCAAAATCAAGGATGTATGACTCAAACTGAACATCCTGCTATTTCATCTTCTGAATTCTATCTGTGTCAACATGGCAACACCATCCCAGCTGCATGTGTTTCTTTAATGCTGTTCTGTTTTCAGTTTCTGAACAAGACCCAAGCTCCTGTTCACACCTGTGGAATTTTCAGTGGACGAATAAAGGCTTATCTTATCTTATCTCATCAACAATCAGCTTTTCCTCCATTTGCTTTGAAGTTCTTTTATGTAAATGAATGAAATGTTTCTGCTACCGGGGAATAAAAACAAGTTGGTTGTCTCCTGGGTGGTATACTATGAAGGTTATGTTTGACATAAGCAGGATTTTTTTTTTTTTTTTTTTTTTTTGCGTTTGCTGGCTCGACAAAACCCACAACAACTTTAATTGCACAGTTTCATTTGGTGGCATTACTATTCCCTCTGCTGAGAATCTATATCACTCACATAGAATATCTGAAAAAAACAGTCAGTGGATCATTTCAGTCTCTAAATACTCTCTCCCTACGAAAAAAAAAAAACATTTTTAAAGGTGCATGAATGTCTGGCCACAAGGGGACAGAAGGGTATGAAAACCATAGACTGTATAAAATATGGACGTAGTGTCCGTGACGTCACCCATAGGTTTCTGAAGAGCAAAAATGAAGCAAATCGTAGTGTGCAGCCATCTTGGTAGCCTACCTCCGGTTACTCCAAATATGGACAAAGAGGTGGAGCGAGGGCGGAGCTGAGGCGGGTCGAATGAACGCTATTGGCTGAAAAAAAGCCGCTGAAAAAAGCCGCTTTATTCGATATAATCAAACTAGCTACGGCTAACCAGCTAGGTAAAATGCTAAATAGCGTTGCTAGCCGGCTAACCCCACGACGATCTCTTTCCCAAACTCAGTGACTAGAATTAGCCGGGGTGTCGCCCTTTAGACCGTCAGTTCATAGCTGTCAATCGAAGTGGCGCCACTGAGATTGACAGCTATGAATTGTGCATAATGATGTATGCTGTATATTTTAAACGAACGCCTTATAAAAAAAAATTCGCCCCCCCCCCAGAGTTGTCATGGAGTAGAAAAACAGCTTATGAGACTAGAGCCATGTTTTGAACCAGGCTGTAAATATGTTTTTTTTCTGTCGTAAAATCGGACATTTTAACATGGGGCTCAGATGTAATTGACTCCCTTCTGCGGCCTGCTCTAGTGGTTATTCGAGGAACTGCAGCTTTTTCGCACTTCTGCATTGGCTTCATTTTTCAGTGCCGGAGGTTGCCGCTTGATGAAAACAAGCTGACAGATTCAGTGAATGTGTCATAAAACCAAAACTAAGAACATAAAAGAGGCTCAAACTTTCAGCAGATCTATATCTTGTGCAGACAGCCAGCCCTAATCCATTTTTTGGCATGTCCAGATCGTATCCAAATTGATTTAAAAACAAAACAAAAAAACAACACATGAAATGCAAATTTTGCAAATTACATCACAAGGTGTCTTTTGCCTCACTTGCAATGTGACACACAACAGCGATGTCAAATCCAAAGTGAAGCAAATCTGATTTGCCAAACAAAGCCTTGGTGAGAATCCTTCATGGAGCATTAACCAATTAAAAGATACCTTCGCCTTTTCCGCAAGTCTTCTCCAAATCTTAAAATAATATCCAGGTGCACATATGAACATATAAAAACATTGCTTCAATCATTTCTCCCATTCATACTGGACATTAATGTGCCTCCAATAGAGCTGACAAGACAATTCAAATCAATTTTACTTGTATAGCACCAAATCACAACGGAAGCTATCTCAAGGCAGATCTAGACCATACTCTTTATAATACTATTTACAGAGACCCTTCATGAGCAAGCACTTGGCGACAGCGGCGAGGAAAAACTTCCTTTGAACAGACAAAACCTCAGAACAGAACCAGGCTCTAGGTGGGCAGCCATCTGCCTCGACCGGTTGGGTTGAGAGAGAGAGAGAGAGAGAGAAGAGAGAACATGCAGTCGTACAATGCAAGTTCCAAAATCAGAAATCCAGTCCTCCTTCAATGCTAAATGCATTCCAAAGTGTATTTCAGGTAGACAAATTAAGCAGGTCTCTTCCAAATTCCCTCTTTGTGTTATGAGCTATCCATTCCACTGTCTGGGGAAACAAAGAAGGAATTTCATACAAAAAAAGCTCTGTGCCTTTGGAAGATACTCAACTGGTCTAACTCATATCGGCTTCAAATAAATAATTTGACTATACTTTTACACAGAATAAGTACTGTCCCCAATCCAGATCCAGGGATGGATTTCATGATGTTCAGATTGAACAGGAGACGTGATAACACCTGTCAATATTCACCTGTCTATTGTTTTAAGATACAACTGAAAAAAAATATGACCATATCCTTTAAATTGGTCTAAAATGGGCTTATTTCTGTGAATGGTAGACAAAGGGAGAATTTAAAAACATTTCTGAGATCATCATTTTCCAGATTACTTTATTTGCAATTAATTCCTGCTCACTGATGTACGACAGACCTGTGACACTGCCGATGTGCCAGATATGTAACTACTGTACTGTGTGGCCAAAAGTACCTGGATATGATAAATGAACACAACAACACAATCATCACAGTTGAGTATATAAGAGGTAACCAAAGGTAATGTATGATAATGTACCATATGTAGCTAATGTGCTGGCCTTTCAGTAACGTCGCCTTGTGCTTCAGCTCTGACGACACTGAGGGAATGATTCAAAATCAACACTGGTCATACAAGGATCATACAAGGATCAACACTAACAACAAAACCACTGCCAACAAGTCCCTGTCTGTCTGTCTGTCCCTGATCACATCTTCTGTCTGTCAGCAAGTCCCTCCGTCAGTCCCTCCGTCAGTCCCTCCGTCAGTCGCCGACTTTGCGAGCTCGTCGGCAGAACGTCCAGTGATGTTCCACTGTGTTTTCATTGGCCCGTTCACTCATGTGGTGAACACGAGTGTTGCGTATTGTGAAACCCTGAAAAATAATGAGACAGACAAACTTTTGCTGTGTGATTTCAAAAAGATAGAAAAAGAAAAGAAATAGATGTTACGTTGTATTTCAATGAGAAGGTCGAAGCCTAGTATATGGCAGTGTGTGGTCAACAGCTATTGGGGAAACATCAATACTTGACCAACCAATGGTGTAACTTCACCACTCACTCACTGAGTCAGGGACAGACTTTTGCATTTATAGGGCTGGCCCATTACTGTCCAGCGAAAAACAGCATTTTCATGTGCAATACACATGTCCACGTTGGAACATCTGCCTTCATGTTTTTCAACAAAATAAACAGTGTAATGTTGACCACAAAGCTAAAGCTGAAGTTTCTGACTGATCTGAAAAGTGATTCAAGCAGGAATTTTTAACACACAATGTAAAAGATGAGATTAAAAAAAAACAACACACACAGCTTTGGAGATGAAGTCGAGCAGGTGGACACGCAGGCTGACTTCCTGTTGGTGGTCACATGGTCCAAAGGTGAAGGACACCTGGTAATCTCTGGTGTCCATCATGTGTTTGTTCCACTTTGTGAAGCTGCTCGAGATAGACTCCAACACTGTGTGGACCTAAAAGGAGAGAGTCATGTGACAATTTATTAAAAATGTATTTATTAATATTTTCCATGTTGTTTACCTCACCATTTTTAAACAATGTTCAAATGAATACTGTTCTTGATATTTTGTAATACTGTATTATTTTAATTACGTAATTATATATTTTTTGTAATCAGTTGTCCTTTAAAAATAAGAACCACCATGGGACTTGCCTGATTTAGTGAAGGTGATATACTGACATGATTTACAGTAATAAAACAGTTATGTTTTGGTCTTTCAACATAAATGCAAACAAATAAACAGACAGAAATGATGTACCAAACCGTTTCAACCGACAGACATCACAGATTCACTATTATCAAAACAAAGTTATACGTATACAGTAAAATATTAGCATTTCAATCTTTCAAATCATATGACTGTTGAATCAGCTACATCCAAGCCTGTTTTGTAATTTGACAGAATCTTTAAAAGTCATTAAAACAGAAGTTTAAAAAGTTTAAATGAGAATGTTCCTGTTGTTGATGTCAATACACGCCAGACTTGTTCCACTGACCTTGGTGGTGATGGTGAGCTGGGTGATGATGACCGCGACTGGGTTGGAGTACTTGGACAGCTTCCTGGTGCTGGACAGCTCCACCACCTCCTCGTAGATGTCGGTGGGATAGGGCAGCAGGGGTTTGGGGTCTCCCAGGCACTGGATCAGGGGCTCGATCTGATAGAAGTCAGCCTCCTTCCTGAGCAGCTCGGTCTCCTTGAAGTCGCACGGCAGCGTCAGCTCTGACGTCCGGAGGAAGTTGAGGATGTAGCTGAAACAGCAGAAACAGAGACAGGATCAGTTCAGACTGCTGAGCTGATGATTCTCTAAAACTCTGAGCTGTCAGTTAAAGTCGGGACAGGAGGCGAGAGAGCTGCTGTACAACTCCAGAGTTGGAAAAGTTTGTTTCAGTTGTTCTAACATTTGAATTTCCTCTTTTTTTCCCCTCAAAATTCACTTCTCTCTTAAGGGAATAGGCTTGTGTTCTGCCGTCTTTTCCGTATTGTCAGCAGATCTCGTAAAAAAACAACAACATGTTAGTTTGCTTCTCAATACTTCTCTGTCTGTAGCACTCAGATCTAAGTTCACTGATTCCTACTGAACATGTAAATCTTTCAAAACAGCTCACAAATACACTGATCAAAAAATAAAGGGAACTCTTAAATAACACATCCTAGATCTCAATGAATGAAATATTCCAGTTGCAAATCTTTATTAATTATATAGAAAAAGTGGAAAATCACATCACAGGCTGCTCCAACTTCAGTGGAAATTCCTCAAGTCAAAATGAGGCGCAGTAGTGTGTGTGTGGTGTGTGGTTAGTAAGAAGATTGTGTGAAACTTTGTTTATGCATTTATTGTACGAACTGCAAACTTAGTGTGTTAATCTTCTTTTTGTCATTTATTATTTTATGGTTAAGAAGATACACATGTGTGAGTGTAAAGTCCGGCCTGCATGAGAAAACAGGATGTGTGTCTGATTATTCAGGATATTAATCTGGCCAAGTGGCCAGATGGCCTGGAAGTGTATACAAAGAAAGATTGACAGTATTGTGCAGCAAACAGGTCTAATCTCCTGGAATAGCTAAAATTGTGTAAGAGGCAAAGTGAATAATAAGTTGTCTTGGTCACAACGATGTGGCTCAGCAGGAGTGTTCAACAGAATAATTATACATTATGTTGGGCTATGTTAATATATAATAATATAATAATTGATAATAATTCATAATTATCAGAAATAGTTATTAATTCTATTAAACAATAGGATCTGATATACATCGGATCACCTCGGGGCACCACATCCCAGTACAGTGCCTCACACAGGGCACTGGTGTATTGGGAAAATGATAGCCGCTTGGTTGCTACAATGAAGGATTAGAGGAGTAGAGGTTGGCTGTTGTACTGCACTGTTGTACAACACTAAAGACATAGCATGTATATCCCCAAGCATTTATTGAAGATAACAAAAGCAAAAACTTTATACAAGTGTGTGTATGTGTGTGTGTGTGTGTAAGAAAAACAAAATGGCTGGATCAGAAGGCAGCAGGCCGCATGGCCTAGACTAAAGGAAGGCTACACACAAGATGGCCGACCCCAAGGATGGCTGCCAGGAGATGCAGAATGATGCAAAATGATCTCAATGTACTTCACTGGTCTCAACAGTGACCAGAGCTCCATCAACAGACCAGTAGAGCAGCTTTAGGATGTGGCACAACGACAGATTCTGACAGATCTGTTGTGTCAACATCGAGCAGAATTTCTAAGGAATGTTTCTACCACCTTGTTGAACCCATGACACCAAGAATTCAAGCTCTGCTAGAGGTGATTCTCATTTTGGTAAACAATGTATTTCTGTTACATTACACAGATCCTATAGAAGTTCTGCACTTTGTGATTTTGAAGTACATACCCAACAGCCAACACTTCTCCTACACTGGCATGAGAGAAACAGGACAAGTTACTGTTTTGGAGATAAACACTTCACCGTAACTATTTTAACGGATGGTGATGAAAACAAAAGTTTATTTAAGTCTTTATTTGTTATGTTTCCCGAGAAATCTTCTCTGTCATTTGAGGTGAGGTGCAGAGGAAACCCTATGCTCTGCAATGGTTTGTGACATTGCTTTAGAAATCTCACATGAACAACTTCAGTGCCTTGTTCAACTTGTCACTACACGAAGATGGGACCCGAACATTGCCTGCAAAGTGTGGACGTCATAATTCCAGCTCAGCCTGTTCTTCCTCAAACATCGCAGCAGTCCTAAAACCGCCGAACGAGGAAGCAACAGTCCTGATTTCCAAAGTAACGACAAGAGAAGTTTAGCAAAAAAGGCTGAAGATAAATAAAAATAACAGTCTATTCAATGGTGTTGATAGTTTTTCGTAGCCATTCAAAGTTTGGAATAGTCACTGAGTTTGAAATGGGTGTTCTTCAAAATGTCTTTTCAGGCAGTCATGCCAGGCTGCAGATAGAAATTGCTGAAATTCACTGCAGCAGAATGATTCCATTTCTGTTGGAGGGCAATTTGAGCAAAAGCACCATCCGTCTCCACACCTAGTTTACAATACAAGCAAAGAGAATGAGGAAGTTTTGTTTTGGAGCTCGAGTACGTCCCCTGGCTTCTCACAGGCAGACACCACACAGCCAAGCTGGAACAGTCTGGAGTTCTTCCTTGCACCCAGCTACGTCAACGCACACATCAAATGACAGTGCTGGTGTTGGAAAAGCAGCAGATTTTGCAACTGTGCCCCAGAGACACAACGACTGGGGCCATTTTTCACACTGTATCGATAACCTGAACGGATAAAGATGAGTTTGGAAATTGGTGAAATAGTGCAAATAATTATTTGATGTCAAAACGCCAGTGTTTAGCATGAACTATTTTGCAGTCAGCATGTTAAGCATGCTAGCTTGTCATAAGCTGACTATCCAACAGTATATATACGTACATGTGTCTGGATACTTCGTTTACTGCAGGATTCATCTGATCAACGAGCAGCAGAGTGAGCTAATCAGAAACCACATAAATCTGCCTCATGGACACACAAACTTACACAAACCCTCACACTTCTGAGCAGGTTTATGAGGTTTCTTCCATGTTTTTCCTGTTTAAAGGGCTTTAGCTGGTAGTTTTTCCTGATCTGAATGAAGGGTATAAGAAGTGAGGGTGTCAGATGCCTCACATATTGTGAAGCCCCTTCAGACAAATTTGTCACACTGGGCTATGTAAATAAAATTGAACTTGACTGGACACTCACCGAAACAACGGCCCATCGCGGTCGATGAAGTAGTTTCCATGTGCATCCCTGATAGTGGGGAGGTCTCCTCTGAACATGGCTCCCAAAATGGAGTCTGGGTAACGCTGCAGCGTGGACAGAGACGTGCTGTACACACAGCCGCCCACGTTCAGAGTCACTGGCTCCCCCATCTGGACAGGGCAGAACAGCAGTCAGAGGAAACACTGAGGCCTTTCTCAATACACCATTCACCAAGAATGAATTTGTTGAGCATACATGCTGACATCAGCAACTTAGCTGTGTTCAGGTGATGACACTTAAACATATAGTACACATATACTTTTTATCCTCACTGTAATGTATAGACAAAATAAAACCAGATCAGACATCTTAAAAAGGAGCAGTGGGAACTGATCTTTGTCAGTATCAGCACAGTGTAGTTGGTATTGCTCCAGAACCCTAACCCTACTGAAATAAATCTAAACTTTATTCTAACTGAAAATGTCTGCAGCAAAGAAAAAAAAAAGGCTCTACACACACACACACACATGCGCGCGTGCACACACACACACACACACACACACCATGTGACCCAGGTCTCCATTCTCCATCTGCAGCCCTGGGCTGTCTTTGTTGTGTCTCCTCAGGTCAGACTGTTGAGGTGATCATTTCTGTGTTTCCACCAACACCTGCAACAAGAGGATGAACAGCTTGTCAGATGGTTGCCATGGCGATAAGCAGCCAGCTGATGCTGGCCGTGGCCGAGACATCATCTGGCTGATTAGACTTGTGTCCCTGATGTGTCCACAAACTGCCAGCCAGTGAGAAACAGGAGGAGGAGCTGTGGACCTTGTTTCTGAAATGAACTGATTTAAAACACATGAATGAACCTCCTTGTGATCAACACGGCATTAACAAGCTGTGACAAACAGTAGATCACAAATCAGACTCAGCTGTGTCTCAGTCTGGGAATCTCTGGGAAAACTTGGCAGCGACATTATATAGAATCTCTCTTGCCTACTGACAGTCTGAGATTCGGGTGTATTATGCTAGTAGTGGCTAATGTAGCCTGGGGCCATTAGCTTCAAACAGAGATGATGAGATACAGAGCTCACATCTTTAGGTCAACAGTCCCAGCCGATGTTGTCATCTCTGCACAGCGCCCTCTAAGTCACAGGGGGCTTTATGCATGGTGAACATATACAGTGAAACTCCCCAAGACCTGTAAATAGACTTGCACGTATAAAATCTGTGGAGTTTCCCTTTGAACCCTCAACAGAATAAAACTAGTTGCCTCTCATTAGCTGTTTTCTTTATTTTTGAAGATGCAGTTCCTTTCAGCTCCACTGACCTTCACAGCCTCTTTCATCTCATTGTTTTTGTTTTCCAGCTCATAACTTCACTGTTTTGAGTCAGTCACACAGCTTTTTTTCAAATGTGTTTCAGGAAGCTGTTTTCATCAACCACACTTTGATAAACCCACTGAGCACTTCCTGCCCAGCATCAAACTGCAGACAGACAAAGTTAGAGACTAGATGGTGAAGAAAGTGGAAAGTCTACCAGCTAAAGACCAGATAGATTTCTCAGGGGTTGGTGGAGACCAAACTAGAGCTACAAGGAGAGTTAATACTGGACATACAGTACATTCATTCATTCATTCAAGTGGAAACAAACATTATGAAAATGGCTGATGATGTTACTTTTTTATCCAGAAATAGCAAAACAAAAAAAATTGTTTAAGAGTGCATTGCTGCTGAATGAAAAATAGTTGAAAAGACAATCATGATGGATTTAAAAGTTATTCTTTTCACAGTCCTACTACTGCATGTATTTGCATATTTACTTATAACATGCAAAATGAAGACATATTACCTGATTGTTCCAAAATATTAAAAAGGCTTAGGTCAGCAAAATGATCACATTTCAGTAATTTCTGAGATAAAAGCTGATTCTGTGATAATAGTCACGGTGCATTCCGACAAATAAACAGATAAATGCTGAATGAAAAGCTCAGGGCTGACATAGTGAATTCAGTATAGGTGATGCTTGCAGATCATTAACTCCATCAGCGCAAGAGATTAAATGATTATTTGACTGATAACCCGACAGAAAATGAATTATGTGCAACAACTGTGATAACAGTTTACAACACTCATTTAGCAAAACTGCTGAGCATTCACTGTTCACAGCTTCACCAATGTGAGGACTTGCTTGTGTTCTGTTTTATGTTACCAAAGAAATGCATATCTTTGGGGTTTTTTGACTGCTGGAGGATGTCATTTAATCTCTGTGTTGGGCATTTTTCACTCTTTTGAGATATTTCACAGACTAAATAGCTAAATATAGCAAATTATTATTACAGCAACACATCTATTTTATTTGCAGCCCTAATTAGCAGGGAAACAGTTTATCAAGTAATCAGGAAAATAATAGGCCAAACATTCATTTCATTCAAGTCCGGCTTTTCAAGTATAATGATTAAAAAAATCTTTTCTGTGTTTTATATCACTGTAAACTGAATGTTAGGTTTTGTACTGATGACTGATTGGAAAAAACAATTAACAATTAATTAGGATATTGTAACATATTTTATTTTTTCAGACGTTGTCTTAATATTCAGACTATGAAAATAACCTTTGGGAACCAGTTTGTACAATCCCAAGCATCACAACTAAAACCATCAGAAAAGCCTCAGGCCAGCTGTTGTTGACACTGTCAGCTGTTTGAACTGTGGTCATTTTAGAGGCTGTAGTTGGATGGTGATGAACTGCACTACCACACACACACACATACATACTGGAACATGATTTCACTGTTTTTCCACATCATTTGCTATATGACGGTGATCATAACCTGCTGTGTGTGATGATGGTGAACTGAACACTGTTGCCTCTCTCAGTCTGGATGAAGCTAATTTGAGTGTAACGGCTAACGACTAGTTAGCATCACGCCGTCACTTTGACAGGTTTAATTAAATTTTTAACAGTTCGTCCAGTCTTACCTATCATCTCTCCATCACTGCTGACAGGTGCTTAAACACGACGTGCAGGTAACACGCAGGTAACAACTGCTAGCTTACCTGTTTATTTACGTCCACTGTGAGGAAACTTCCGGTGAGACCTATCAAAATAAGATCTCATGAAGGAAGAGTTGTTCCTATGAATGTGACACTAATAGAATTAAATGTATTCTAGTTTATATATTTAGAAATATAGAAAGGAAAAAGTTATTGTTGGATATTTCAGACTTAATGTAAAACTGCGTGTCGAGAATCACATTGCTGTTTTTTTTTACATACCCCTACACAACTAGCTGTGCATACTTATGTATAGATCCATTGTAGATACTTTGACAAAAATGTATGCAATTCTATTATAGCATCTCATTAGGGCTACAACTAACAATTATTTTAATTATGGATTATTCTATTAATTTTCAAGATTAATAGTTTAAATATTTCGACTATAAAATGTCAAAATAAAACTAGTGAAAATGTCCGTAACAGAGTCTATGTTGACGTCCACAACTTTGTTTATTTTGTATTTTAAATGCAGTAGAAACATGTAATATCTACCTCCCAGCATCAGGGGGCGCCAGCAGCAATTTGCCAGTGAACAGAAACACGGAAACTCTCGTGTTTATCAGAGGCTTCATCCTGTTTCACAGCGCCTCTGTTTTCCATCTGCTCTGGAGCCAAACCTGCAGAAAACAGTCTCCACCGGTTTGTGATATTGAGCTAACTTCACTGCACCCGTCGTTCCCAGCATCCGAGAGAGTTTTCTTGTGGAACATCAGCGTGGACGTCCCGGCTTTCATTCTGGCGGGCTCCTCTGTTAGCTTGTTCTGCTAACAGCCTGCTGCTCCGTGAACAGCGATGAGCACCGACACAGTTTGCTGACTAGAGCCGGAGACCCTCCGTTTAGTATGGCGAGTGAAAACACCGAGACCAGCGCGGGAAACGAGACCGGTCCTCCGTCAGAGCCCAACGAGCACGACTATGCGCACACCGTGGCCGGGACCTTTACCTCCCCGGAGGCGTCCTCCTCCTTCGGGACCCCGGCGGCTGACGGTGGGTTCTTGGCGCAGGGAAGCTTCGCTGCACCGTCTAAACTCGAGCAGAGCGCGCCGGGGCGGCCTGCCCTGTCGGTAGAGCTCCCGGAGCCGGCCTTGGGTGCTGAAGTGGACTGTCCTGGTGGGAACGATGTGGAAATGTCGTGCCCACCTCCACCTCACACCGGAGAGAACTCGAAGACAGCCGCCCCTCCACTTGTTGTTTCCGCCTCCCCCGGTTTACCGAAAGGCGGCCGCCGGCGAACCAAGCGGCCGGAGGACAAGAACTGCTCCTGCTGTAAGACTGAGTTCGAGCGGCAGGGGCGCCGCTTCAACCGGAGGGCGGTGTACACCTTCACCACCACAGAGACTGTGCTGTGGGCTTTCCCCGAGGCCACCGTCAACGAGAAGTCCTTCCTGTGTGAAACCTGCGCGCAGGTCATCAGGAGCAAGTGCAAGCGGAAACAGACCGGGAGGAGGTCGATGTGGCTGAAACCGCCTGCGTTAAAACCGGTGTGTGTCTGTCTCTGGTACCGTCACGATATACTGTGATAAACAGATTCTCTCACATCAGCAATGTCTCTCCATCATTAATTAATGCAGCAAAGCCACAGAGTCATGAAGTACCTGTAGTGTCCAGAATTACTTCCTGCTGACTATACAGTCTGCTACATTAATGTTGATGATACATTTATATGCAAAACTGAATGTCAGCTGACATATTTGTATCCGAATTTTTATCTGATGAATCTCAAAACCATATTAGTCTGACCCATGTTTTCCCAAAAGTAGCACACAGTCAATGTCTGTTCTTTGCTTTGCCAATGAATGCACCAAAGTCTAATACAGAATAGTATTGTGATCTGTGGTTATTGGGCTAAAACATGCAAAACCGCCACCAGAGTGATCATGTTTCATACACTTGGGATTGCATTAAGATGTTTTCTGTCTGTCTGTTTGTTGAGTGCAGTCAAGGGTGAGGGACAAAAAGAAGAAAGGTCACAGGATGGGGAAGAAGGGCAAAGCGGCGTTGCTGGTGAGCAAGTCCTGCTATAAGGCCGCTTTCAAAATGCTCTGGTCTGCCAAAGGTGCCCGGAAACCCATGATGGAGTTCTGGAGCAAACAACTGAAGGAGGAGGTGAGGACAGAAGTTCTTCCTGGTCGATGCGTCTGTCGGTCAGGACAGATGATTATATTCTGCTTTAAGGGTCCATAACTAACTTGTTTTTATTATGTAATGGTGGAATGATGTGTTTCCTGATGGCGGTGTAGATGAAGGCGCTGACGCGGCAGACGGACAGTCCCTTCCATCAGAAAGTGTCAAGCAGGAAGCCGCTGTCGTCCTTTCCCTGGAGGCGCTGTCTGAACTGGGCCCAGGACAAAGCTCCGCTCGTCACCGCCTGCCTCACCTCACTGTTCCCCGACATCAACGCCCTCTCCAAGAGCAGCCAGTAAGTCTGAGTCTGTATGAGTGTGCTGGTGTCATTGGTCCAAAAAACCTCTTTGTGGGTCTGTGGATTTAAATCCAACCCAGTGTGGGTAGTCAATCTGATGGATGCACCTTCTGTTTGTTTGTGTGGCAGTCAGCTGTCAGAGGAGCAGGCCCAGACGCTGCTGGAGCGCCGGGCTGTGGTGGCGCTCTCCATCCCACTCTTCACCAGGAATATCTGGAAGAACAACTTCCTGCAGGCCGCTCTGGGGGCAGAGCTCCGCCTGCAAGGCTGCTCTGGCTCCGCTCTTGATGCCCTCAACACCATGGGACTGTGTCAGAACAAAGACACTGTCAGGTTACTGCTGCAAAGGCTCCAGAACAGCAGGAACAACAAGAGGACTGTGAGTGTTAAGATAAGTGGTGCTGGTAGTCTTACCTTAACCTTACATCTAAATCCCTACTGTAACTTGTCACAGTTAATTGATTTATTGTTTATCTGCTAGTCTTCGAGCTGCAGGTAATACTTTTTCAGCCACATGGGGGCAGCAGAGCAGTTCCTAAACTTTGTGCTCTCTTCCTTTCAGCAAACACAGAATGGACAAAGGCTGAGGATCAAACAAGAACAAGTGACAGATATAGAAGAAGAGGAGGAGGAGGAGGAGGAGGAGGAAGAAGAAGAAGAAGAAGAAGAAGAGGAGGAGGAGGAGGAAGGTGAGGAGGGGGAGGATGAGGAAGAGGAGGACGATGAAGACGACGAGGAAGAAGAAGAGGAGGATGACGAGGAGGAGGAAGAGGAGGAAATGGAGATGGCAGTAGAGGAATTAGAAGTGGAAGAGGAAGAAGTGCAAGATGGAGTTCCGGATGAAGAGGAGGAGGAAGAGGAGGATCAAGCAGCAGAGGAAAAGGCAGAGATGGAAAAGAAGAGGAGGAAGAAGGCAAAGAAGCAGCGGAAGGAGGAGAAGAGGAAGGAGAGAGGAAAACGAAAGGTGCAGGAGAGGGAGGAAGAGGAGGAGGAGGATGATGATGATGAAGGGTCGGAGCAGAAGAAGAGACGGGTGGTGGTGGTGAGGCTCGGCCTTCTGAAAGGACACTCAGAAGTCGGACGATCCGACCTATCAGCTCCCTAAGATTCTGTCGACTCCGCCCATGAACTCAATAGGCCCCACCTCCAATCAGAGAGCAGGTCAGAGGTCCCACCCTCTTCTCTGAGAGGCGTTGAATGGCATTCTGGGAATTGTTGGTCAGTAACTATGGAGAGAAACTAATTAGAGCTTTAAATTTTCGTTTTTGTGATGTTAAAAAAAAAAATCAGTTTCAAGCAGAAATTAGTTAATTTGAGCCCAGAAAAGCCCCTGAATCAGAAAAGTGCTCCACTGAAACTGAGACTAACAATAAAACACCCACAGCTGATTAATCGTGATTATCTGCATCGTTTTTACACCTGATGGTTGTGTGTCTCGGGTTAACTGGATCAACCAAGCAACCCAGAAATCCTTTTGTTCCACTTTCCATTTATGATGGAACATCAGTAACATTTTGGTTTACAGGTTCTATAGTTTCCTGGCAATTCACTACAGAGGAAATTATGTAACTGTCAATTGTTAGTAAACGTTTCCGGACAGAACTCCATGATTTGGTACTAATTGTAAGGACATATGATGGATTACTGGGTCCACTTGGGGATAAAAAAAAAAATGGTAAAGGGCATTATGAAAACAGAGGCACAATTTAATATCAAACATCATTATGTGTTTTATAGGCTACTGAGTGCTATTTTGAACTTTTCCTCCTCAGTCCCTGTCGCACCCCCAACAACAAAAAACAGATTTTTAGTTTGTAACCTTTACAATTTAAAATATATCAGAGACTAACTACTGTATCATTTCCTGGTTTCCTTTTTGAAAACTGGGCATTGACTATGAAAACTGTCTCCAGTACCAAATTACCTTGGATATGAATTATTTTTTCTACAAGCTTTGACCATTGGCCTCCAGAAGGGAAAAGCTCAACTCCACTGGTGCAAACAGTCCATATAGGACAGTAGGTTCCAGATTAGGATTGAAATTTCTTTAAGTGATTGCAGCTTTTTCAATTTAGAGTTTGGTTCCTCTGACACAAAGTAAAGGTAATAATTTTTTTTCTCAGAACACTGTGATAAACTGAAGCTGTGTCTTTTCTATTAAACGGTTTCCTACGATCCGAGTGGTTGTAGAAACAGACCTGAATTTACTGCTTCTTGTTGTAGTGAACCCAGCGAACCAGAATCAAGGCCTCAGCACGCTTGTTTTAAGCATAAAGAATAAGACTAAAGTTTCCTCTTTCTTCCTATAATTAGTACTCAATTACAGTTCTTTCCAGGAAATTAAAGATGCGTAAAATAAACGGTGCAAAGGATCCTGTTCTGTGGCTTTGAATAATTCTATCATTTGTAAAAACTTTTGCCTCCTGGTCAGAAAATGAACGTTTCTGAGGCAGGAGGTGCTGTAATATACTTTGATTTGTTACGAGGGCTTGTTCTTTGAGTTTCTCAGAATTTGTTCAGAAAATGTTTATATTTTTGTGCTTAAGTTGAGGATGGCAACACACGTGTTTTGACTGTTGGTCTGATGCAGATCAGATCCCTGCTGGTTCCTGTAAAAGTTTGCCAATAAAACATTTAAGGCTTCACCTGGTTTTCAGCTTCAATTTTTCACTGACCCCTCACTTGACCTTTCCCTCTGATTCTGCACTGTCCTGAGCCCACTGATTTAGCCCCAGATTCCAACATTGGTTCCAACATAATGGTGTGAAAGAATGAAGCAGCATGAAGGACCGAAAGGTTTTTATTTCTGTAACAGAGTCATTTACAGCAACAAAAACTTCCACAGAGCTGCTGCAGCTACAATAAATATTCCTGACCACACTCCACCTCCAGCACTCAGCTGGGTCATTCTTACTGCTGCTTTTAGAGACGAGCCCGAGTCAGTGCGAGGAACTCAGTTAATACACTGATTCTAATATGTTTTGGTGGTTAGAAATATGTGGAAGTTTATTAACAACAAAACTTCTGAGAGCAAAAATTTAGTCTTAAAAGTCTGCAAGTCTAAATGTGAGACAAAACAGAAATGAACTCAGGATTCAAACTCAGCTGTGTTTAACTCTGAAATCAGTAGTTTCACCAGATGTTTTGTCAGAGTTCTTTTCTCTGTACTTAGTTTCGAGAATAGGGGTAACATAACATGTTATAATCCCTTTTTTCATTTGACAAAAAATAAAGTTTTGGCGTCCATATTAAATAAATAAAGATCCTAGTTAGAAAAGTTTCCTAATTTAACTCTTGGGGATGAAGAAACACGATTCTTGACAAAAACTGTTGCACAAACTTCCCAGCTCTCACTCAGCAGCTTTGTTGTTACCAAACATCCTCAGAAACACAGAAAAGCTTACAGGGTAGAGCGACTTGTATTTTGAAGGGGAGGAAGTGGGGAGAGCAGCCAGAGTCACACACAGAGCTCGATCAAGTTTGGCACCAACCAACAGGTGGTGAGTTGACCGAACCCTGTGTGTCCAGGTGCAGATAAACAGCTGTGCGCTTCATTGACCAACGTCTGGTTGGAAACATGAATCTGGAGCGTTTGAAAGGACCCTTGGCTATATTTACACATGGTTCAAATGTTTAACCAGACAATGTTTCCACTGTCTGCGTGAACAAGACGACGAGGATTCAGGTGGGTTTGTCCTGTGTGTGTGTGTGTGTCTCAGACATTGAGGGTCTTTTTTACAGAGAAGATGATGTCTTTGATCTGCGGCAGGCTGTTGTCCTCCAGGATTTTGGCGTATGGCATGGGGATGTCGACGCCAGTTACCCTGGTGACCGGAGAGTCCAGATAGTTGAAGGCAGGACCTGAAAACACACACAGGAAGTTTAAGATTGTTGCACACAGGTGTGAGGATCATTCAAAGGAAGCAGCACAAAGGGATGCTGTATTTTGGCAGAGAATGGCTCTTATACATATTTCTAGTGCAATCTGTATCTGGCCATTTTGTCAACAGGACTATACTAAATACTTGGAGCAAATGCACAGCAAAATATTTTTTAACCAATTTAAAGACTCTCCAACCAGTGGATGAGTTTAAATCTGCATTAAAAGCAGTCGGCACAGATTCGTAAGTTAATGAGGGATTCTTACAATATTTATACGTTATACTGTATGAAAAACTCCTCCAGTTCATTAAATCCTTGCAGCCGTCTTAAAGCAGCAGTACAGACATTTTGATAAAGCTGCAGCTGAGCAGATTTATTAATCACCACACCTTCAGATTTACATACACACTCACAAAGCCCTTTTTTTGCACTTTAGATTGCTGCACCAGCATGAAGCAGAAAAGCAGGTGCACTAGCAGACGGCACAGGTTGCACACTCAAAACCTACCGCTTTGTGCTTGCAGTTGTACTTGCAATATTAAAATAAGGCTGCAAGTCTTCAACAGCAATATACGACTTAAAATGGTTCAGCGATGCAGCCAGGGAGAAAAGAAAATATTCTCCCTCCTTAATATCTTTGTACAAAAAAAATCAGAAACCTTTCAACTCATTGCAGCATTTCCCCGAACTCTTGCACACAAGGGGCTAAATATTGTGCAAGCATCTGACTGTTTCTGTAAATGTCTGGATGAAGTGAGGAACATTAAGTCATCTCGTAAATGTCTGAAGGACAAAAAGTTTTCACTTCATCAGTTTTACCAAGCAGCAATGTCACAAACACAAAGTCTTATGGGGCTTGAATGCACCACTCAGCTGTTACCTTCCATGATCCTGGCGCAGATCTCAGCTCCAACCCCAAACTGAGGCCAGCCGCCCTCCACTGTCACCAGGTGGTTGGTCTTCATCACGCTCGTCTCAATACACTCTACATCCAAAGGACGGATAGTTCGCAGGTTGATCACCTGACAAGAACAGACAGGAAGTAGTTAGCAATCTGCTGAGCACAGGCTGACTGCGTCAACAACAACAGGTGTGTTCTTTGTACCTCACACTCAATTCCCTCCTTGGCGAGGACGACAGCAGCATCCAGGCAGAAACTGACGTACCGGGAGTGAGTGACCAAAGTCACGTCATTCCCTGAAACAGAGGAGAGAGGGTCAGGAAATCAACAGTGACACAGCAGCTCAGGGGGACAGATCTCTGACATCCACGTCGCCTCACCTTGTCTCTCAACCTTGGCCTTGCCGATGGGAATGGTAAAATCTTTGGACTGTGACTCCTCTGACATCTCGAAGGGAACACCGTACATCAGCTCGTTCTCCAGGAACACCACTGCAACACACACACACACACACACACAACTTAGTGAAAACAGTGACACTTTCATTATTTTGTCATTCAAGACTGCTGCTACAGCCTCCTCCAGATGTGTGAAATTCATCCTGATCAGGTGCTGAAAAGGCGTAAATGCATCAGTCTCTCGGAGGTGGATATGTAAGCTTTGGTCACGACAGATAAGATAAGATAAGATAAGATAAGATAAGATAAGCCTTTATTCGTCCCACAGTGGGGAAATTCACAATTACTATATGAGACTTTAGCCTGAAAAATCAAATCAAAGCCAATTTAACATTTGTGACAGATGTGACTACATCAGTAAGAGCTCTGAGCAAACAGCCACTCACAGGGTCTGTCCTCTGCAATAACAGCAGCTAAAGTTACACTGAAATGACTCATAGCATTACATTTTCCCTGTGGCTTGAGACCGGAAGAAAAACTCCAAGCTTTCTAGCAAACCGCTCGCTAGCTTTGGTCTCCTTGTTTCGCTAAGATCACCTTTGACCCGCGGTAATGTGGTGTCTCACCGGGGTTGTCGTCTCTGATGGCTGATTTCAGGAGACCTTTGCAATCTTCTGCGCTCCAGGGACTCACAACCTTCAGCCCTGGACAGTGACCATACCTGTGGACAGACACAACAACCAGTACAACTGTCAGACCAACGTCAGCTGCTGCTTCAACCTCCACCTCCACCATTAAAGGATTATTAGTTCTTTGGGGCATATTTTCACATTTTTGCCTGTTTGATTATTCGACTGCTCATGTTTGATGGTCGAAGATCACTGAGGCCTCACAGAACACGTTTTTGGCCATAACTCAATAATTCTTATGCTAATTATGACGACATTTCAAGACATGGATGGAAACTGCAGATTGAAGGGTTGGTGGAGGTTTACAACTGATTACAATATTACTATTACTGAGAAAACAATTGACAAAAATATACAATTGTTTTGTAATAAAGCTACTTTGCAGAACTTTGCAGACAGTATAATGAGCTGTGTGACAGTAATAATAGCACCATGTGTAAGTGAACTGACCATGCAGCGAAGCACTGGGAGTGCTGTGCGGCGACACCTGCTGAAGCTCCGTTGGGTCCTCTGAAGACAATGGGCACCGGCTGCAGACCGGCTGACATGTAGTAGGTCTTTGCCGCAGAGTTGATGACCTGGTCAATGGCTTGCATGGAGAAGTTAAAGGTCATGAACTCACAGATGGGTCTCAGACCAGCCTGCAGGGGACAGCAGATTAATGAGCAGATCAGCGAGACATAATACATAATAACATGGACACATGTTCACAGAGGAGTCGTCATTTTTAATTCAAAGAGTTTCTGAAGAGTAATCATGGGTAGTCAGGTGGTCTTCAATAGATTTCAATGGCATCCTAACAGTTCCAATCATTGCTAGTAACTGAGACTTATCCCAAGACCTGAGTCTGTCTGAGTCCACATTACAGCATATCCACTCTAATTATGTCTCGTATGTTTTATTGGATGGTGACAGGTCTCATGTCTGTATGGAGCCTGGCAAGAGCTGTGGAGAAAAAAAACCTCATTTGTGTGCCAAAATGACTAATTTGAAGTTGATTACATCACGAACCAAGATGTAAAGTTATATCAATCAGAGCATCAAAGTGAAATTAAATTTGCTATTGCTTGATTACAAATACACCCAGTGTTACAATACTACTGTACTGTTAGGGATTCATGTGTGTTTAGTTAATGTGTTACTATGTGTAAGGAAAAAAAACCTCACCATGGCAGCACCCACTGCAATGCCAGCAAAACCCATCTGCACCAGAGAGAGAGAGAGAGAGAGAGAGAGAGAGAGAGAGAGAGATTAACAGATGTTAACAACTGAGGAGTGTTTTGATTGCAAAGCTAACACTGTGTACAACAGAGAACATTTGTAAAGGGCAAATGCAGAAGGCCTCACCTCTGTGATTGGAGTGTCGATGATTCGCTTGTCTCCGTACTTCTTCCACAGACCCCTGCTCACCTACACACACACACACAGTATTACCACACAGAATTAGGCCAAGCAATGAGCTACGTAACATTCCCTTTTTCTTTAAATGTTATTTTACACTTATTGGCTTTGTGAGAGAACATAGAAAACCTTTATCTAATTGTCTAAGTGCTCATGATTCTTGCCTCACTCGACTTCTTTTTTTTATTGATCTAAGCTATGAACTTGGTGAGTACAATGTTATTACTGATAAAAATTGTGGATACAACTCCTGCAATAAGATCAAAGTAGTAATGAAAGCAGAGGAGGAAGTTCCAACAACTAGAAAAATTAGCAGCTTCTCCAATGTCCTAATCACTGGCAACTCCTAAAATAAGTCAAGTTGCCAATTAGTGTTCTACTCAGCGTCTACTCACCTTGTAGGCTCCGTCATACTGGGCCACCTCCTCACCCAACAGGAACACACGTTCATCCCTCTCCAGCTCCTCGTCCATGGCCTGGTTCAGAGCATCACGGACCGTCACCTGATGAAACCAGCAGCACCACAGTCAGCACACATGTACCACTATCACCCAGAGGACAGGGTCTATTATCATGTTGTTAGCTGCAATCATATTAAAAGTTACTACATTATTAATTAGTGAACTGCTGTTGTTTGCAGTCTGTGATCTAATATTAGAAATAACTCTCACTATAGCACAACACACCTGAAGAACCTGAGGTTTTCTAAAGCTTACCAATACTGACAATTAATAAACTATGACTTCTAAGATTTTGATGGACAGCTTTAATATTTCATGGAGAAAAAATATATAATACAATCAAGTAGAGAGCTCATGCTTTTCCTTCTGGTTTTAATGTCTTTTGCTGCATCAAGCACCAGACTCAGTTGAATATTGTGCAGAGGTTCAACCAGTGAATCAGGTCTGATGTGATGTGACAGCCCGCATCTCTGCTCAGGGGCAGAACAACCTCCTGAAAATGAGCAGGTAGCTACTCCTACTAGACAACCACAGACAATAACAACTGTCAGCTTCACTTTCTCTTCACACAGTGTGGTTGAAACATCAGAAAAGCCAGCAGCAGCAGGACTGTTAGTGGCAGCTAACGTTAGCCTGCTAGCTGCTAACACTGACCTGCACGGCGGCCGGAAGACTCCTGTGAAACTCCCGCCGCTGCAGAGTCGACACGGCATTCTGTACAAACACAGAGAGACGCCATTACTCACATTAACCTTCAACCAACATAAAATGATGATACAAAAGAAATACTTATGAATAATCCCAAACCTTTCCTGCGCGGAGAAAGCACCTCAGGGACGCCGCCATGTTGAACCTGTCCTCTGTCAGAGAGAAGGCGGGGACTCTGCCGAGGTCAGGAGATTTCAACCAATCACAGCTGCTGTTTACGAGGCGATGAGAACGCGTCATAAAACAGAGCCAATCATAGAGGCGGAGGCGGGACAAAACTCAAGAGTGGGAAAAAAATCCAAGGACACTTTGCAGCGCTGTTACATGGTATGGAAGACAAATTCTGCCATAATAAAAGATGTAAGGAATCAGAAATATAAAAACACAGCATGGATGAAGTTTTTTTTACCTCCGCCAAGGAGGTTATGTTTTTGCCGGCGTTGGTTTGTTTGTCTGTTTGTTTGCAACATAACTCAAAAAGTTATGGACAGATTTTGATGAAATTTTCAGGGAATGTCCTTTCTGAGACAAGGAACAAATGATTAAATTTTGGAGGTGATCTGGATCAGCGTCTGGATCCAAGAATTTTTTTGAAGGATTCTGAACTCAACAAATACAGTCTGGTAGCGCTACACCGGTCATTATAACTTTGAAAGGCTGGTCCTGCAGCACAACAAAGCCCCCCCAGTTTTTACAGATAGATGAAAGGGAGCTGTATTTCCATTTTAAATCAATTAAAATGAAATGTACATTAAAGCACAAATAGTATTTTACTTTATTTCATTGAATGGTTTTTATTAGGCATTCTAAATCTTCCATATTCTAAAATGCCACAGTTCACCACAAGCATTTGCAATTGACACCACTCTCAAATTTCCCGAACCATTTTTTAATTAAATATTCATTCAGTTGATATATTTATCATTTCATCACAGCAGGCTTGCTAGATTTTTTTTATTTCAATATTGATGATGAGGATATTTGCAGCTGCATTTCATGTACAGGAGATATTTTTATCTAAATGTGACACTGGGACAAAACATTTGATGCATCTAGTGTGTGGTAACTGTAAACGGCCTGGAGAGTGAAGAGTGGTTTTTCATACTAATTTACCTGTAATCCAGCTCTGTCTCTGGGACTCTGAACTTATTCTGCAAATTGTTTTCACAAACACACCTCTGGACTTGTCTTCCACCCCTCCTGGGTAAAGTGCTGCAGAGAAACATTCTGATACAATTTAATGACCATTCAAGACCATTGCATTGGAACGGATTGCACTGAATAATAAAAACAAACAATTTCAGCATTGAGCAGTCATTTAAAACGCACTCTGACGGCTAAAATTTGGACTGTAGTGATCAGTGTCATCAGGCGGCAGGATTCACCTCAGCTCGAGATTCACAACAAAATCCGCTCCAATAGCAGCTCTGTCCATCACACAGGTTAACACTTTAGCACACAGTGTGTCAGGTAGTCACAGGTGAGTGGGATTAATGTAAAGGTGAAAAAGTCAGACACAGTAAAATAAAATAAAAAACTTTCACTGTGCAGATCATCTGCTCTGTCGGCCCACGAGCGCCTCTACATCATTAATTAACATGTTATATCTCATTCGGTCCCTACAAAAATTAGTCTTCCTTTAAGTATAAGTATTCCTTTCAGCAAGCAGATGAAATCTCTTTCACAATAAAACACAACATTGTAGAAGCTAAAGACCAACCGAAGCTTCATTATGACTGAATCGAATACATGTTCGAGACTGAAAGTTCATTGTTAGGCTTGCAAATAGAAACTGTTCTGGAGCTTTCCATTGCAGCACACCATCTCCCTCAGCAGATGGAGTTGCCCAGTTGTCACTGAATATTTTCCATCATGGTTGAGAAGTTTGTGAAGAAATATGAACATGCATAATTCCATGACAACTAGGCTAAACCCTACTGAGGAAGATCATGTGATATGATTGAAAGTGCCAGAAAAGTGACTAAATGCCTGGAAACACCAAAGATCTAGTTTCAGACATCATTTTCAGACATCTGTGATCTGGTGATTGATGGGTCATTTTATGTCACTTTTTAAGCAAGAGTGTCAAATATGCTTCAGCTCAATGTTGTCCAATATGAGGATTTGGTCATTTACTGCTGTTTTTTTCACATTTCATAAATAAAATAATAATGAAAACAATCATTAGTTACTTATTTAGGGGTGTTGCTCAGATCTTGCTAAATTCTAATACCAATATCGACATATTAGCATTCTGTGTGCTAAAGTGTTAATATCTTAATGAGACAGAGCTTCAGACATGCCGGTGATCAGGTTACAGATATTGTCACATGCAATATTTTAACAACAAAAAAAAACATTCAGATTTCCATAGGCACAATGATCCATATGGCACAATAAAATAAACAAATCTCAGCTCTGTGACGGCAACAAACATTAAAATACATCAGAATTAAAACAAAAGCAAAACACTTAAAAATAACAGGAATCAACACAATAAGGGTCTGAAATTAAGCCTCAACGTCCATCAAATGAAGGTAGACTGTGGAAGAAAACAATATTAAAGTCACCAACATTTGTAGTTGTAGAGATTAGACTTTAGCAGTGAAAGTCAAACATGTCATCTGATGACCAGAATATTAGTGATGTCATTCTTTCCAGGATGCCAATGGTATCAGATCCATTTCTTTGTCTGTATTATTTATATGTTATAAAGTATGCTATCATCACTTATCAACACTCCAACATCTCATCTAATCCAGAAGAAAAATGGGGGCTGTGAAAAGCAAAAATTTGAAGTTGGTCATTTGTTGCATTACGAAAAGTCGCTGTTCAACAGATTGTAATGATTGTCAATTACAACGATTGTTCAAAACAGTCCCGGCGAGCAACTTTGAATAATCACGACTATAAATTAAAGTTGATTAAAACGAAAAGTAACTAAATGTTGAATCTCTCTGCAGCAAGTTTGAAGTCTCTGCAAGCTGAGTGCCAGAAAAATTACTAAAACCAGCGGCAGCCTGGAAGGAAGGGAATCTAAAATCTGATCAGCAGTGATGTAAAGTGGATGTGATTTGAAGTTAATGTGCACAAACATGCACAAGCAGCAGTATGGCTCTTGCATGTGGAATAATAAGGGTTGATCCTGGTGCAAAGGAGGAAAATCATCCAAATCTTGCATATTGGTAATGAAGTTGTTTTTTTTAATCCCGTGCCACAACAGTTGTTAAAAAAATAGTTTCAGATTAATTTCAGACCCTAAATACAATCAGAGCTGAGCGGCTCGTCGCTGTGGATCCACGCTGCTCTGATCTGAGACAGTACAGACGTCTGACCACTATCTGTATCTTACAGGCTTTCACACCAAGTTTGACAACGCATAGAGCGAGGCCATCATTTCCAATGGAGAGAACAGCTGCACTACCCACAGTGGACACTTATTTCCTCCCATGTTTAGCAGCCAAAGTTCTGCTCAATTAAACTGGAACACACATCCCATGGAGTTCTGTCCCTGATGTGAGGCAGAAGTTAAGAGTATAATGGCGAATGTAGAGAAGTTGGTGGAAAAGTTCATTCCAGTTTACAGGTTCCAGGCTTCTCATTGCTCAGCAATGATCTGCTGTTATTCTTAGTCTCTTTAGTGGAAATGTCAGTGGACATTTAAGTGTATGTCATGATGTTTTCGCTAACTCCGCGTCCATTGCACTTTGTCATATTTTGTTTTTATCTTTGCACCAACATTTCCACCTCAGCCTTTTTTTTTTAAATCTTTGGCCTGCCTCCTCAGATTTTTTTAGATCCGCACAAACCCCCCCCTGGATGGATGGACACACTTAGTATGTAGCATTGTGATTAGCTGCTTTGTAGGATTTTGTGCTGCTCTTCATTTTGCACTCGTGCAAACTTCTCGTTCTCACATGTCTGGTCTGAAACAGCTGTGAAGTTGTTCAGAATGAATCTGCAGCTGACCAGTCGGGACGTTTCACGACTCCACCTTGACTGTGATTCAGGTTCGAGGAGTTTCACACAGAGACATTGCAACAGACACCATCTTATAAAGTCATTTCTGTCTGTAATTTAAGTCTTAATTCCTTAAAATGTGTGAAAATAAATCATCGAATCTGGTCAGAATTTTAAACCGGTTTTCAATGCAAATCAAATTATACGTAAATATTTTCACGATCAAGGTCGTTTTTTCTTGCTCCTAATGTGAAAATTTTTCATGTGTTTTCAAGAAAATTATATTTTTGAGACTTAATTATAGACAGAAAAAATGTAATAATGGAGTTTTTCTTTTTTTGCAGTCTAACTCTAATCTATCTCTGTCACTGACGTCCTGCAGTGAAACAGTCCCAGAAGAGGCTGGAGGCTACATGTCAAAGCTCAGAGATGATTTCAAAGAGAGAAAGTTGGAGTTTGGGCCAGTTTCTCTGCTGCAGCCGTGTCAGGGTCAAGTGTCTGAAATCCAACCTCATCATCGAGTGGGATAAAACGTCCATAGTGGCTCCAAATGTTCAAATTCCAAATGCTCCACCACCACTTTCACAAGAGCAGAAAAAAGCCAGTTGGCTGAAGCTGCAGCTCAAACACTCACCAGACTCAGATTTGAGTTAACGACAGTCTTCTCACGACTAAACAGTCAGAGAAGACAAACTTTCAGGTATCTAGGATTGTTCTTGAGTTTTTGAAAGGGCAGACTGAGGCGACCCTCCGCCCATCCTCCACTCCCTCTAACCACAGCAACAGATTTTAAAAATGTAAAAGCATGAAAAGCGATAAAAACTAAAATGATACTTGGATTTTTTTGTTAGTGATTCCTTTTCACATCTCAAAGAGCAACGACACCAACCAGTCCACGCCACAGTGCAGTTTCAGGGGGTCAAGTTGCCATGGCGACAGTTTCCCAGTGGAGGGCAGGTTGTGGTGGTGGGCGGGGTCAAATGATGGGTTTGCTGTGGTCGGTGGTCTCGGCCCTCTTCAGTTTGGCCTTACTGAAGGTCTGGATGGAGCTCAGCAAGGCGGTGCGACCTCCTCCTGCTCCGTCACAGGAGGCCAGAGGAGGGGGACAGGAGGAGGAGTCCAGCATAGGAGGGGGAGGAGGTGGTGGAGGTGGAGGTGGGGGAGGAGCAGTCTGGGCTCCTGGATCAAAGAAGAGCAAAAAGGAAAAGTGTGAGAGAACAACATCACTGGTTTTCTGGTAACGCTCAGGTTCCCAGGAGCTGGTTGCACAAAGATGGTTTCAACTGGTCTACTGATTCACGGCTTGTTGTAGTTTTACTCTGAGATTAGTCTAATGACACCTAAACTCACCTAAAGTCACTTAAACTCATGCTACTGTAACTTGCAGAGGGCAAGAAAAAGTGCATCTTTGCTTCCATAAAGACATTCAACCAACAGTGTACTAACTTCTCGGCCGAAGAATAAACATGGCTGCTGTCTGTCAGTAGCTTTAATGAAGACTTCTACATTATAGATCAATTACAATATAACTTATAGCTGATCTATAATGCATCAGTAATATTTCTATAATCTATTACTAAAGCTATTAGTTACAACTTATGGACCCTTATAAAAGCTGACTTAACACAAAGTGGTACCACTGTGGATTTTCCAGAGCAACAGAGTTATCTTTGTGAAACCAGCACCTGTGGATCAGTGTCCAGGCTGAACTCAATCCACCATCAGTTTTAACCCAGTTTTCAGTTTGGGTTTTGATGATAAAAATCAGTGAGGTTTGATACCGAGCCTTATTTAAGAATACGGAGATGTAAGGCCCAGTGGATCCTGAAGTAAACACAGTGCTTTCGGTTATGTTAAAGTGTTCTAAAAACTACAGTACCCATGAGCCTCAGTAGCTGCTGTGGAGAAGGAATGAAATCAGAGTTGATCCAAAATCCAAACATGAATTTATCCACAAGGCTCAACCTCTGACTTCTCCTCACCATCAGCCCAACAGAAGCAGAAGCTCTCTGACTGGATCATTCTTGCAGCAATGCCGTCTGGGACTTGTAGTTTCCCTCTTTAAGTTGTTTTTTTTTCAGAATTACTTTGATCAACGCAATGAACTGATGATGAATTGAACCTAAACCTGGTTCATCTCTTTCAGTTTTGCTACTTTGCATCCCAAACGGAATGAAACCCAGTGATGACAGGCAGAGGAATGAAATGTTGGGGAGCTCCAACATTTGGTAAAGCAGAGGCCAAAAGCTATGACTGGAGTCCACAGAATCCACCCTCTGTCGGACTGCGCAGTGAATTGTTTGCAACGTAATGAAAGGACATCTGTCCAGTGTGACAGATGGTAACCAAACCTGGAGAAACTCATTGCTGCAGAAAATCATTAGAAAACTATTAGAGTGACAATGTAAAAAAAAAAAAAAAAGATTTTAATAATTTAACTGATTGAAATTGCAGAACCACTACAGCCTGCAGTGGTGACAGATCATCTCCAGGATGGATGTGGAACAAACTTACTTTCATTACATGTAGCAGACACAGTGACCCTTAGTGTTGTTTTTCACTGAATAAGATAATTCTTTACTGATTCCCCAGAGGGAAAATTTGGGAATTGAATGGTGGGGAAATAAATGATTTGATCTGTTGCACCGTAAGTCGGTATTTGTTCATTACTGCTGAAATTATTGGCTGTGACAGAGTCAAATCATCATGATCATCATCATAGTTTCCCTACGACTTTGTGAGGATCAGGATAAGGCTGTTGTCATGAGTGAACAACTTCTGGACCTTTCCTAAACATCAGTGGAAATGAAATTTTTTGTCGTTAAGAAAGTTGATGAGGACTTTCATCAACTTTCTTAACGACAAAAAAACACGAAGAACCAAAAATTGAATGGCTTGATAAACATGGGCCCAAATCTCCAAAATCACAGCAATGCAATTTATAAACAATTTATAACTGAAATTGAAAACCTGGCAGTGTAAAAAAAAAAAGAAAAAGAAAAAGAAAAAAAAAGCTTTTTTCAGATCTTTGTGGACAAAGTTTTATCTAAATATTAAACCAAATGAAAATCCTCATTTAAGGTTTGCTGAAGGGTTTGGTCAACTGCAGAACAGCTCTAGAAAACTGGGAGGAAAATCTACAGGTGCAAAAGAAACAGATACTCCACAGCCAAGAGCAATACTAGTACTAGTACTAGTAATAAGGATAATAATCGTCTTCACCGTGACACCCCGTCCCACACAGACACACAAGCAGACAAGACATAAAGGAACAGACATGCTGTAACTGGCTGACCGAGCAGACAGACAGAACTGACAGATCACAATCTTCAATGAGATCAGCAGGTCTGAATCAGGGCGGAGTCGGACTGTCTGAGAGTTTTGGACATCATTGCAGATTGTGAGGTTTTTATAAAGATGTGCGTACACCCTGTTCCAGGCAAGCAGCGACTCATCGATACAGAGAAGCTTCTTCACTTTAGATCTCATCAGGCCACTGACGGATTTCTATCTCCAGCCTCATTATTTTTAAAAAACAAATTCATCTGATCAACAGTCCTCAAGAAGTTTAGTCTAAGAAGCTTTGTCAAGCATCATCTTATAAATTAAAACTTTAAGGTAGAATGAGGAAGCAGAACAGTGTCACTGCTATGTATTTAGTCCGCCAGAGAGACTGACGAGTTTATTTTTATGCTATAAAATGTCCCATTCAATCCATATTACTGTAAAGTAAAACAATCAAAAGAAATAAATCCAAAGGATCTGTACCAAGATTAATGTTGTGTGTTCATGTAAAATAGTATTTTGAAGGTTTTGTGTCCATATTACTAACAGTTTCAACACTTTTCTGTTTCTAGGAAACATTAACTGAAAATGTCATCATTTTACAGAAAGTTCTCATTTTAACCTGAGCGGCTCTCTCATCTATACAGGCTTGTAGTCTGGTTCTATTTTCTTTTTTTTCTTTTTTTTTTTCAGTACATGAAATTCTGAGCATGAGGCAGATCTCATGACCGGGAGCCTGCTGGGAAGCCAGGGTGTACGGCAGCTTTAAAAACCACCGGAGACCTTCATCATCATCATCATCGTTATTATAAATCGACATTTTACTTTACCCAACGACACGGTCAGAATGGAGCATGCTCTATGGTGGAGACAGCACAGGAGGAAGAGAGAGAGGGAGATGACAGTTATCTGTTCTGTGGACCAATCAGCATTTACACAGTATCACCAGGACCAAGAGGAGAAGAGAGGTGGGAGGAGAAGGAGAGAGGAGAGGAGAGAAGGAGAGGAAAGGAGACACTAATATCAAGGTGGGAAACTGATGCCACAGTTGTGTCAGCATGTTAACCTGTGTTTTACTTATCTTCAATAAATCCCATGAAAAGAGCAAAACCAAACAAAAATCAAACATCAACAGTAGAAAATAATACAAAATTAACTGTTTAATGAAGCGTCCCCAAAAAATACACTATATCCTCCTGTTTGAGAAATGTTTGCTAAAATCTAGTGTTCAACTTGCTGACATTTTTTAAAAACTAAAATATACTGGTAGAAAGCAACAAGGTTAAGTCTGAGACCCAGAGACAGAGTAGGGAAGCTAAAGCACTGAGAGATAGATGTTGGTTCAGGTCGCTTCATGGGATTTGTTGCCAATAAGAAAAATCAGGAATATCACCCGACTCACACTACATAATAAATCAAACATCAGTGTTTCCCATCCTGTGTCCAGACAGCTAGAGACAGAACAAAGTGAATAAGACACACTGCTACAGCAGAGACAGATACCTGTCTGAAAACCAGGAAATGACACGATGAGGAGGAAGAGGTGAAGAGACAGACAGACGGAGACAGACAGGTCAAGTCAAATGATTAGTCTTCATCAACACACATGCGAATTTCAGATGAGAACTGAGGGCAAAAATTCAGGGTAATGATAAAGATGCTGTTATCAATGAGCGTGCTGAGACACACCACAGCAGGCTCTCACCACAAGAGGGAGCTACACAGTCTGTCCGCAAACAGAGAGACGGACAGATGGGTGGGAGGACAGACAGGCAGATGAGAAGACAGACAGACAGATGAGAAGACAGGCAGACAGATGAGAAGACAGACAGACAGATGAGAAGACAGACAGACAGATGAGAAGACAGACAGACAGATGAGAAGACAGACAGACAGATGAGAAGACAGAAAGACAGATGAGAAGACAGACAGACAGATGAGAAGACAGACAGACAGATGAGAAGACAGACAGACAGTGACAGTGGGAGGACAAAAACACAGACAGAGGACAGACAAAGTAGGACACAGAGGGACAAATGGACAGATGGATGGGAGGACATAAATATAGACAGGAAGACAGACAGAGGGGAAGATGGACAGACAGATGGGTGGGAGGACAGACAGACAGACAGACAGACAGACAGACAGACAGACAGACAGACAGAGGCATACCTGTGGTGGATGGGGGAGTGGGGGAGGAGGGACATGTGGGAGGGGAACTGGCTCCAGAACCTGAAGACGGACAGAAAAACAAACATTAATCATGCGGTCACAGAAAAGCATGTCCAGGAAACACATTCACCACATTTATTAGACCTGAGAGATACAAACAGTGTTTACACTGAGGACAAGCAGTGAACCTGTTCACAGCAGAGACCTACCAGAGTTATTGTTGTTTCTGACAGAGACGTCTTCTTCGTTTTCATAAGCCGACTGTCTCGACTTCTGCAAAACCAAAAACACAACATTGTTTCAGACCCCACTGTAACGTTACTGCACTATAGCTAACATGCAACACTTTGCTTGTACACTGTGCCACCTGTGCCACATGAAACATATTTCATTTCAGTCTCACAAAAACAGCTGAAATCTGTCACACATCTTGGTTTCTTTGCTCATCCTAAGCTAACAACTTAGCGTCTTTGTTACCTAGGCAACTACTGTACAGACCAATCAAACCTCAGTGTCTTGTCATTCTAACAAACACTGAACATGACAACACATCCCATGAGTCTCAGAGGTCCTGTTAAAGTTCATCTAGAGCTGTGACTGTTCAACGCTTTGAAAATAATCCGTCTTATTGTGAAACTGAGAATGACCCAGCCGATATTCAGATGTCATCACTGTGTTGTTGTGTGTGGGAGATTCTGGTGCACACCTTCCTCGCCAGGATCTTCCTCCTCTTCTTCTCCTCCTCTGAGCCGTGGTGAGACTGAGCCCGGGTCAGCCTCCTGTGCTGGTGGAGCTTCAACCGAAACATATTACACAACATTATCCTCCATACAAATAGCAAACCTGATGTTTACAAGCTGTGTTAAACAACCTCCATAAAACCTGCACTGAAAACTGCTCATGTTAAAGAGAAGAAACAAGATGCTTTCGATAGAGGTGATGCCCCCCCAGAAATGTAAATGGTTACATTTGTCCAAAGTGCTTTATAATCTGTCTGACATTCATTCATCCATTCACACACACACACACACACACACACACACAAAGACACACACACACACACACACACACACACACACACACACACACACACAGTAGAAGGTGCTGGCCTTGGGGAGACCCAGTCTACCTCCTGAGCCACAGTCGGACAAGGACAGTGAAAGAGGTTAATGACAGTGAGATGGTTGATAAATAGCTCTATAATCTACAGCTCTGTGGACCGCTGCTGACAGCCTGCTAGCTTTAATAGCTCATTAGGTAATGTTTACAACCCCACTCACACAAATAATCCCACGCTCATGTCAGCACAGAGGTTTTGCTTTGAAAAGGTTGTGGGAAACCATCTTGCAAGGTTTTTCCACAGAGGCAGCTGAGATTCCTCTGCGGTAAACATCATGTCCACCTTATTCAGAAGGTCACTGATTTACAATATAGAGATTTGGGGACTGTTCAGCAGTATAAAGGTGAGAGCACTGACCACTCTCTGCTCCTCATGCAGCCTCCTCTCCAGACTCTCCTTTGCTGTCCTCAGGGCCTCTTTTAGCCTGCTGGGAACCTGGAGGAGTGGGGGGGGGGGGGATTCAGAGATTTGCCATTTTTCATCATCTTTGTTTGTTTTGTGTGTGTATCAGAGCAAATGTTCATAAGCAAACCCAGTGTCATACTAATCCTCTCACCTTGATCTGGAGTTTCTCTGAGTGTTGGAGATGGACGTCACTGAACAGCCTGCAACACACAAACTGTGATTCATCATTCTGCTTCCTATTTCAAACTCTAGACTTTCAGCTTTCAAGAGTACCTCAACACTAAACCACTTAGTTTTAGTAAATTATCTGTACGGTCATTTACTAATGAGAGAGAATTTTCATTTAGTCAGCCTAGTTTGGATGTGGGTTTGAATAAAACAGTACAGGCAACATAACCAATAATGTGTCACTGCCTGAGTGACAGATGTCAGACATGTATGTGTATCCTTGCTCATTTAGAACAACAGGATAGTGGCTACAACAGGTGAACTCACGGTGTCTGCATGAGCTCCGACACTGATGGCATCCCGCTCTTACAGGCCTCTGTGGACAGAATGGACTGCAGCACTGACACTGCACACACACACACACACACACACACACACACACACACACACACACACACA